>JBBPDI010000029.1:25222307-25236030 GCA_037974545.1 Cucumis variabilis | reverse complement strand
CATCACCAGTATCACTAGCTCCTCCTGAAGAGCTTTCCCAATTCGTAGCCTCCATCACAAACCTCCGAATCAAATATTATCTATTGGAGGCAATGAAGGAGAGTTAGGCAAGAGTTTTGAATAGATGGAAAATTATGGAGAAACTTCTTCAATTCAGTGCTTTGACACATAGGCTCAATTGGAGTTTTCTTAGCTTCTTAATTGTTTGGTTACAAGGGAGAGAACACCTCTATTTATAGGTGCCAACAGGAGTCTCTAGAGAATCCCAAATAACGACCTAGGAAATAGTTCTCTCAATAAAATTACATAACCTTTACATATTCAAAGAAGTCATTTTGAGATTGGAAATTACAAATTACATTTAACAATACCGAGACTCGTTCAGGGAACGAACATGGTAGTGAAATATGTAAAAGTAAAACACGGAGAAATAACAACCCAAAACTACTAAGATTGCTAGATATTGATGTGATGTGATTCTTAATTCCGAAGTTTCATTGGGTAACAGTTTATTGAACAACACTATGACCTCGTCTTTCTTATGGTGGAATAAGAAGAGTAAGGTTTTCAGAGGTTCGAGTCACGAGAACTGCCCATCACAACACAAACTAAAATTAACCCTTTAAACCCAAACACAATCTGTCAAATTCATTAAAAAAAAATCAGTGTGTTTAGAATAATTACACATATACATTCAACACAGCAAAAATTCAGAAGTTAGGGCTCAATCTACCATAGGCACGACGGATTTAAAAGTGATCGGAACTTAAATCTCACCAGAAAAGTCGCCAAATGTCCATAGGCACTGCTGGAAAGCACGCTAAAGCCCTCAAACTTTTTCTAGAATCTAATATTAAAACACCGTGGGTATTTGCCGGAATTGAAGTTCAACTTCAATGGGTAACAATAAACAACAAGAAAACTGACCGAAACGTCACAAAACGCTCACCGGCGTTGGTCTCGGAAGTGACTGGGAGATGGGGGCAGAAGTAGCGATGTAGTGAGGGTGCAAGGGTTGGAGGCAATGAAGGAAACAATATTGTAAGAAGTTGCATCAGAATTAAAACGGGAATAAATGCTCGGCTCTTAATAACAAATTCTGATTTTTAGTTTGTAAATATAGTAAAAATAATTTTAAATGGTTAAAATAGAAAAACGTAAAATTTAAAAAATAAATAAATGAAACAATTTCTCAAACATCTCTATCCAATATGAAAATATAATTATTCACCTAAACTTTAAATCCCTATCCAATATGAAATAATATATCATACATAAAAATTTCAACAAAAACATAAAGATTAGAAAAGCTACAATTAATAGAACCTTCACCTCATGACTACAAAATTTAAAATCTATACAAAAGTCCAAAAGATATTGTTCATTTGAAATTGGTAATTACAAAATCTATTTAAAGGTCCAAAAGATGTGGTTCAGAGCCAAAAGATTCAAGTTAAAAAGGGGAGCATTGTTGATATTATAATAAAGATGAAATCATGAAATTATACCATATAATTCAAAACTTATATACATTCTAGCAAGTTACGCATCAGTGAGTTCTTTTACTCAAATTGGTGAGTTTTCATATATTCAAGATTCATTTGAGCTCCTCTCTTATTTGCAAAAAAAAAAAAAAATTTCTCTCACTATGTTTGTCTCTTGTCGGTTGCCCCTTTCTCAATCTCCTTCTTTTCTCTTCCCTCGTAAAACTGAAGAGAAGATGATTCAAATAATAGCAAAAATGACATTGACACATAATTAAATCATAAAATTTAAATTTAAATTGTTATTAAAAAGTATATATATTAAAATTTAAATTTAAATTTTTATTTAAAATATATACTGTATTATTTAATAAATTGTTTAAAATATAACAAATTTGAAAATATTGTATATATATTTGTCATTATTACAGGAAATGTTGTTGCAATCTTGTCTAGCAACAAAATAGCAAATTTAGTTAAAATTTAGGAAATTTAAATGTTGTTTGCAAAATACACCATTTTAATAAAAGAGGCACAATATTTTTTTTAAAATAAAAATCAATCAAAATAAGTGTACAATTTGAAACATAAATTAAAATAACTATGTATTATCTAATAATTTTTTAAAAAATAATTTGAAATATAAATCATACGAAAATATTGAATTAGTGATCGACAATATTTTAGGGATTAGATTTCATAATATTTGAATTCAAAATAGTATGAAATTTAACTAAGGAGGAACTGTTAAAAATCGTTTAACAATTTTTTAGGAAAAATATAAGAACTAAAAAAATAAATGTTAATTAATTTGATTTAAATACTAAAAATTCAAAAATCTATTATGAATTATAGGCATATATTTAGGAGATATTGGGGAAATTTTGTCAATCTCAAAAATATCATAAATTAATTAATATTTTCTAAAATAATTTTAGTTTGCAAATACAATATATCTGTGACAGTATGATATTTGGTCTCATTATTTGTATCATGCAAATACACAGTATATGTAAAACATGTATTATCCTACATAAATGAGTATAACACACGTATTATACTTATTGATTTAGACATGCATAACAAGGATGATTGGAAATAAAATGTCACATACAAAATAAAACGTCTAATTAAAATAAATATGAATATTAACGTAATTAAATAACACAAAATGAAAAAATAATTATTTGATACAAAATGCACAATAAATTATTTTTTTTAATAAAAATCAACCAAAATAAGTGTATAATCATAATTAGCACGATTGTAGGAGTGATGAAACTTTGTTTTTAAATTATTATTAATCATACGTACTATTATCTGATAATTTTTTAAAATAACTTGAAATATAAATAATACTAAAATGTTTAATTTATGTTTGCCATCATTTTAGAGATATGATGTAATATTTGAAATCAAAATATTATGAAATATAATGACTTGGAAATGGTTGAAATTCTCATTAACCATTTTTTTATTAACCATAAACACTATGTATTATCTAATAATTTTGTATAAAATAATTTAAAATATAAATCATACGAAAATGCTAAATTAGTGATTGCCATTATTTTAGGGATTAGATTTCATAATATTTTGATTTCATAATATAATATCTAATGAACAAGGAATGATTGAAAATCTATGAAATCTAATAAACAATTGAAAATCTTTTAGCAATTTATGTAACTACTGGTTTTGCCAAAATTCTTAATATTTCTCAAATTTGTTATTTTTTAGGTTGTTATACTAAATTTTGTCATTTTCACGTAACCTAAGTAGAAACTTATGACCTAAAATCCAAAAGATAAATGATCTTTAATTTCATAGCCTATTTGCTCCATTTGTTAGAACATTTCAAGTAATAATGGAGAACAAGGAAAAAACCTCTAGTTCAAATAGAATTTTCCAGTCGGGCAATTCACATTACGTCTCATAGTCAAACCTATAACATAAAAGAATACAAGTATTCCTAGCTCTTAAGAAGAATACAAGTATTCCTAGCTCAAGTATTCCTAGCTCTTAAGAATTTTCCAGTCGGGCAATTCACATTACGTCTCATAGCATTTATTTGTACGTTCTTTCATATATATATATATAAGTTTTTTTAAAAACATAAATAAATAGTGTTTAAAACGTTTTAAAGTAGGTCCCTATAGTAGATTAATGAAATTTATAATTACATAGCTAAAAATTACATTTATTACATTATATAGGAATGATCAGAAGCAACAAAATGTGAAATGGGAAAAAAGGAAACCAAAAGAATTAGAGCACTTTAGTTTATCAAGTTATGCATGTTTTTTCAAAATTGATTTAATTTTTTTTAAAAAAATTAACCTAGAATAATTTAAATATATTATTTAAAAGAATAAAAATATGACAATCAACCAACCTGTCTGAACTCCTTGTTTGATAGTCATTTTATTATTTCTAGGTTGGTAAATAAAATCAAAACATTTATTAAAGTTGGTATTATAAGATAATAGAAGAGCTGAAATTAACTTCTCAATTATTTTATTAAAATTCTAAAAAAAAAAAGTTTGCATAAATTTATTTATCATTGGTGGCAACCAGTCTTACTAAAAATATGTTTTTTTTTCTTAAAAAAGAAGAAGTCTATTATAAATTATATTTTAAAAATGAGTAAATTCATTAACTTTGAAAAAATTGATTTTTAAGACAAATTGATGGTAAATCGTTACTCTTCTTTAATTTTACCTTACATTCTTTTTTATTTTCTCTCGTTTTCTTCTTTTCTCTCTTCCTTCCCTTCCATGGCACCCTTATTTTCTCTATCCATCAAATCATTCTTCTTCTCATAGAGGTAAAGACAATTCTTTCCTTTTCATCATTCTCTATATTGTCTTTTTGCTTTTTTTTTTTTTTCTTTTAGGATTCAAGCTTAAATTTTTCCGATAGGGTTTGATTAATTTACATTTTTGTTCAATTGCATTTTTTTTTCATATTTCCCCTTAGACTGAAATACTTTTACACTTGTGTATGGAATTATATACTATTTATGCATGTAGATGTCAAAATGGGATATCTTTGCATATGGCTTGACTTGTCTTTTCACCTTGTTTCCTTTGTTAGTGAAGTTAGTTCTGATTTGTTAAGGATAATTATTATTCTGTCGTATTATTTTTACTTTTTGTATGAGTGAAAGAAGCAGTTAAATAAGTCGAGGATTAAGACAGGTTGTTGTGGAGAAGTTTGGTCCCCAACTAAAAATTATTGCTCTTATCAAATACAAATTTGTGATTTTGATCTATTGGGAAGAGAAGGAGGATTTTCAATGCAAAAAGGTGGGGAGGAGAAATTATAATATTAAATAGGTTAGCTTCAAATGGAGATGGAATGGTGCAAAGCAAAACAAGGGTTTACATTTTTACACAACACTACAAGAAGCACTTTTAGTCTACGTGTTTTCACTTGTCTTTTGGTTGGCTGCTTCCAATCTCTTTTTGTGATAAATTATTTTGAAAACATTAGCATCTTTGCTCTTGTAGCCTACTTTCTTTTTTTTATTATTATTGAAATTACAATATGGGTCATGATTTGATAAGTTAATCATATCAACATGCTAAGTAATCGAACTCGAAATAGTATTTTTCTCTTGATCTTTAATACATCATTGTAGCTTGATGTTTCTTTTTTAGAAATAATATATGAGAATTACGAACTAGATTCATCTAGGGCTACAATGAGATGCATGCGAGGTAAAATATAAGGGCAAAATAGACTTATTAAACATACATAGAAACACACCAAATGGCTTAGGAGGGGTAGCAATTTGATTTCAAAACGCATAGTGAAAGATTGAAATGTGCGAGATGTGTGCGGGATAAAACATAAGTGCATAAGTGGCTTTACTAAATCGAATTGTTTGCACTTCTAAAGATATATTGTAACACCTTGAACGATTCCTAGGCATAATATATTTTAGTTTTTTTTAATTTCACAAACATCTCGCAATGTCCAAAATATCTTTAAATCGCCTAAAACAAGCTCAAAATTTATTTGGAGTTAAAATTTTCAATTTTTGAGGTTGCAAGATGTTTGCGAGATAAAAATTTGTAACTAAAAACTTGCTAAAACATGTTTAAATCACTATAAATTTTTAATTTTGCGAGTTGCGAGAAAGGTACAAGATGCTTGTTAGATGGTAAAATAAAAAAAAAATTGTAACTAGAGATTTGCTAAAACATGTTAAAAATCACTCTAAGCCACCTAAAACTTAAGTGCCAAAGAGACTTATGAGAGGTGGAAATTCAATTTTGGAACACATTAAAATTTTGGAATATTCAAGATGAAGATTGGAATGTGCGAGATGTGTGTGAGATATATGCGAGATGTGTGTGAGATATATGTGAGATGTGTGCAAAATAATACGTATGTACCTGAAAGGTTTCATCAACAAGCGTGTGAGATAGGCGTGAGACAAAACATAAGAGCCTAAGAAACTTAATGAGCATATAGAAAATCACTCTAAATGGCTTAAGAGGGGTAACAATTTGATTATGAAACTCATAGTGAAAGTTTGAAACGTACAAGATATGTGTGAGATAGGTACGAAATAAAATATAAAGGCCTAATAAACTTAATAAACATGCACATAATCACTCTAAATGGCTTAGGAGGGCTAGCAATTTGATTATGAAACTTATAGTAAAATTTTGAAAAGTGTGAGATAGGTGCGAGATAGGTGCGAGATAAAACATAAAGGTCTAATAAACTTAATGAACATGCACCAAATCACTCTAAATGGCTTAGGAGGGATAGCAATTTGATTATGAAACTTATAGTGAAATTTAAAACATGCGAGATAGGTGCGGGATAGTTGCGAGATAATTATATTATTATTATTTCTCTTCTCTCTTCCTATTCCTTTTCCAAAATAATGACTCAAATCAATTCTTTTATTCCTAAAAATACAATACTTAATAACTATATCATTTCCAATAATATAATTATTTACCTTTCATACTCCAACTAATTATAATTATATATCTATACACAATTAGCTAAAGTAGTTAAATCTTACCAAATTAAATTACCAACCTTATTACTTGAGTTAAATCTTTCACCATATCAAACATCCAAAAATTCAACCATTAATTAAATATTCTCACACTAAATATTTAATTAATCATAATTTTCACAAAGCAAATAGTTTCAACAACTATCTAAAATAACACCCAATAATTTCAATAAAATTAACTAAATCCAAGATAAATAAAAAAAATAAAAAGTTACCTTAATTTTTAGGTATTACGATTAGTGTAATTCAAAAAACAACGTCTCATAAAAAACTATTCAGTATAATTGGTACAATAATATAATTTTTTGAGATAAGAATTACCATATTATCACGGTTTTTATGGGATATTAACATTTAAAATCAAAATTTTAGAATTTTGACGGTTTTAAATCAAAATTTAAAATCTATTTTTACATAACAATTCTGGAATATAGATAAAAGATATTAACAAAATAATCCTAAAATTTTGAAATTATGTTTATTATTTTAGGGATATCAATCAAGTAGCACGATTTTATGGATGTTAAAAACTTTCTTAAAATAATTATATAGACGTTAAATGCATCATAATTATAGGGTATGATACAATTTTAATTTCAATTTATTATTATGTTAAATGCACAATTTGATGGAAGAATCATTAAATGCATAATTATAGGAATGATACAATCTCAATTTCAATTTATTATTATATTAAATACACGGTTTTAGGAAATGATACACTTATAAATTCAAATTTTGGAGATATTTAAACTCAACTTTTAAATTCAGCTCATAAAATAAATATTTATGCATAACTATATATAATTCGAAAATATCGAATTTATGTTAGCAATTATTTTAGGGGATGATAGTCTAAAAGAATTTGAAATCGATATAAAATATAAATTCAAATCGTTATTAGAAATAGGAAAAGTATGTATTATGTATGATAATTAACCATGTTAAAAAATATTATACAAAACTTATGAAACAGAAAATGATGAAATTGTATTATCTATCATTTTAGGATAGCAAAAAAAATTGAATTAAATAGCTATTACTATATATATATATATATATATATTATGAATTATACAAATAAATTATTGATTATTTGATTTGAAACCTACAAATATGAAAATTTGGTATAAATTGCAAGCATAAATCTAGGAGAAGTTATTTAATATTTTCCAAAACTGAATGATTTGCAAATACACTGTATTTAATATTTAATATTTTTCTGAAACTGAATGATTTGCAAATACACTATTTCTGGTATAATCCATCATTTTAACCTATACAAATACATTGCATCTGCCGGACAAGAATTTTATTCTATAAAGGGGTCAAATCGGCTAAAAAACGTCAAAAAAAAGTCTATATTATACAGTTTTACTATAAATCATAATATTTTTAGGATTTACTAGTTTTCAGTTTGTCATCCATTATTTTTCCATTCTCAGGGTTTTCTCTTACAACTATGGTAACTAATAAGTAACTACAACATCATTACAAATATTTATTTGTAAGTGTTTAATTATTTCTCACTCAATCTCTAATTTGCTTTTTGTTATGGTGTTTATTATTTTTTATTAAAACTAAAATAGTATGTATCCAACTTAGTATAGACGTTCAGAAGATCACAAAGCAGAACGAGGCTTGAATGTAATTCCCTGTTCCCAGGCTTTTAGTTACTTAAAACAAAAAACAATTAATTATATAAATTTTAGTTAAATAATTAAATTTATTACGTGATAATTTGAATTTGAAGATAAATTATGCAAATTTTAGCATAAAAACCGATCAACTTCTTTAGTAGAAAGAAATAAATATAAATCAATTTTTTTGACATATATAATCTAAATTTAAATATTAAATTTACATATATTCATTATTTTGACCAATAACCAATCAAACTTGAAATTTAAATACGTTTAGTGATAAGCATTTAAAATACGCATGTTATCATATTCTGCTAAATTCAGAATTATTGTTGTATTTTATGTATCTTTTCTTTGATTTTACGGGTATTGAGCACAATTCAAGTAATTCCAGTCATAGCACCAATTCAAGAAAAAAAAACATTTAATTGGAGATTTAGATGTTAAACAAACTTCATTGTACCGAAGGAGGACCACTAGATAGTGTCGCACTATAATAGACAAAATGGGGCTATCTCTCATGCACAAATCAATCAGAGAAACAACTAGATCAAGGACAATGGTTTATTGATTTGGCAATTCCAAGCTAAACATTATCTAACTAGCTTACGATTGAATTCCCATCAAACAGTCAGTTATACAATTTTGTATTGTTTAGTTGACTTACCATTAGCCCTAGATCTTAATGTCAATTAATTTGCATGTTTAGTATGTTTTTCATCTAAACATATAGATTGATTTGATTAGTAGGGCGTCACTCTAGCTTTTCTAGATGTGGTTGACTAAGATTATGTTCATATGGTTGCAAGAGATATGCATGATGAATCAACGATTGGATAGTGAATCAAAAGCAACCTTAATAAGTCATGGACGAATTATTTATCTCATTGATATTTTGATCCAATAAATGTATGTTTTGTGTTTTTTTGCTACCGATTTAGTTAAATTCATCGAAATTGAATTCAATTCAACCCCCCCCCCCCAAAGTTACGTGAGAGTAAATGAATTGAAAGAAAAAAAGTAATTGGTTCTCTATGGATTGACCCGTTACTACCTTGATACTATGGAATTAGAGTATCAAATGGAACAAAATCATTTGATTGAGTCAGAAATCTCAAGAGTCTCAAGTTTGAATACACAAGTTAAACACGATGTTACAAACACACAATAAAAGACTAAATCAATTGTGAGAATAACATAAAGATAAACATACATTGATTGGTAACCGAATTTGATACAATCACACCTATGTCTTGGAGACAAAATGGTCAATGAAAAGAACTTAATTAATAAACGATTACATTGAAAGTATCTATATGATAGACAACCTCCATAAGAGACTCCCAAACAACTCACTCCCATTGAAGAGTTTAGACTCGACAACAACTTAAGAATAATGCCTCTTGAATTGTGTTATGGCTCTTTTTATTTGCTTGTTTGAAACATACTTCAAAAACAAGAATGCTTAGGCTCTTCCTACAACATCGAAAATCTCTCTCCAAGCTAGAATTTAAACTTTTTCTAGTATAAAAACAATACAATAATTTATTCTTTACAAGATTAGAGAGATAAACATGCCACTTGGTGAATAAAAAATGCCACCACCTCACAATGAGAAACACGCCCCTCTAAGCAACATAAACTCTCTTGTTTTTTTAAAAAAATATATCGACGTAAGAATAAAAAAATCAAATTAACTGTAAAAACCAGTTGAAACTTGAATGTAAATAATCTCAACATTCAAGAGGGGTAAGAAATCATACAAAATATCTTTTGTGAATTCACATGAGAAGGATACAAATATTTTCTAGAGAAAGATACTTTAGTCAAGATTTTAGTTCACAAAAATATACAAAAAAGAAAAAGAAAAAGAAAAAGAAAAGAAAGCTAGACCAAAAAATAATATTAATATAACAAACACAAGTTGAATTGAGTTTCAAAAGATGGCTTAAAGACATAGAATTATATTATAAAACAATGCTCTTCAATTGATGTTCTTCAAGTTCGTGAAAATAGGTAAAATGATGATCAAAAAGAAAAAGGAAAAACAATGGAGATGTGAGGGAGTATTGTAATGTAATGATCACTTTACAATTTGAAATAAAAGTGATTATGTTTTAAAAATTAAGGGTATGCTTAAATAAACTTTTTTCACGTTTAATTTGAAAACGAGTTGTGTTTAGAAAAGGTGAAATGCTTAATTATATTTATTTTTAACAATTTTTATATTAAAATTTAAATAAAAATGACTCGTTTGTAAAAAATATTTACCAAGAAAAAATATATAGAAAATAGTTATAAAATTAAATATAAAAATGAAGATGTGAGGGAGAATCCAACCACACCATATCCATGAAATTATTGATGTTATTTTAGTTAGAAAGCAATTTTATTTTTGTTTTTCTAGTTATTTTTAAGAGACGATTGTAAAAATAGCAAAAAAAAAATGTAATAATAGAATTCATGTCATTACATTTTCTAAATTACAAAAGTAGTAAATTTAAAAGTCGATAACCTTTTAATAGCCCTCTGATAGTCCAATGATATCATTAATTACTTGTTTTTGACATATTCGCAATAATAAAAAAAAGTGTCATTTCTATTTTTCTAAATGTTTTTATCCTTTATACAATTTCTCTATTTTAAAGGAACATTGGTAAGAATAACATAATATTGAAACTATTTAAAAAAATATAGCAAAATTCATTTTAAACTCTCAAATATATTTAAATATTTTTTGCAATATTTTTTGGAAAATAGTTTTTTTTTTTTTTACTTTATATCCATAAAATTTCCCATCCTTTTTTCAATTAGAGAGTCCATTTTTATTTGAAAGATTTAAAAAAACCACCTATTTTAGACCTGATTTTTCACTAATTTCCTAAGATTTCATTTTTTATCTTAATAATTTAATGTTTTTTTAGGACTATTTTAACCTTGACATCCATATTAAATTTAATTGACTTTTGAAAATATCTAATAAATATTACCTCAATTATATTATACTAAATTTATTATCTATTTTATAACTTTCATTATTATTATAATAAATAATCCACAATTATATTTGCATTTATTATTAGAATATCATTTATTTTATATTTACTTTTAATATGGTATTAAGTTGAAGCTAATATGATAATATTATATTTAATAATTTTTAGAAATCCACTTTATTCAATTTCATCCTCAATTCAATATTAAATTTTCACAAACCTACTTTCCGACGCCGTCCATCATTACAATTTTCTCTGATCAATTTTTTCGTTTGGCATTCTGATTTTGTTCTTCCCCTTTCCATCTCCTTCAAATATATCTGGAAGTCAGAAATTTTTTTTCGTTCATATTTCTTTATCCTTCCTATTTATGTAAATTTTGTCATATATATTTCATGTTTAATTTCCCATGAAGTATCCATAAACTAAAAGTTCATTGAGTTCAATATTTCGGTTATCTTCTTCATTTTTTTGTTTTTTAAATGTTCCATCAATAATATATATCATTATATACCAGTGGAGGATCCATAAATTTTATATAGGGGGCACCGGGTATTATATATTAAACACACTAAAAAATGTTAAAAAAAACATCTTGGTGTTTTACTGATGCTCCAATAACGTTTCCTACATTTGTAGCAATAAAGAAAGACCAACAATTTTCACATGATTTTTTTGTAATGTAAATATGTGAATTTAAAAATTGCATAAGAAAAAGGAATTTTTTTAAAAATAGTAGATTTTACAAAATATTTACAACCTATAGCAAATTCTATCACTGATAGTCATTAATATGTTATAGTGATAGAAGACTATCAGTGAATCCAGAATTTTGTTATAGCTTGTAATATTTTAATTTAATTTGTTATTTTTAAAAATGGCCCTAAAAAAGTAAAAAAAAAAAAATAATAATACATTTTTCCATGGAATATTGTTGAGAGAGTGGAAGTGACTTTGTTGCACTTTTTTTTAATAAGTTAGGGTTTCACCGAGTTTGGAATAGAATTGTCAGAGGTAAGAATCAAATTCACAACCTAGACATTGTGCAGTGGAGGCACAACCACTACACCAAAATCATAATTTAGTTAAAATGAAGCTAAATTTAATATATATTGTAATCTGATACTTCAAAATTAATATTAAAATACAAAAATCGATAATGTGAAGGGGGCGTACCCCTCTAGCCCCTTAATAAATCCATCCATGTTAAATACCACTACATAATCTAATTCTCTTATGTGATATATTAGATATATACACCTTTATATTTTTTATAATACATAAGTTGTGACATATGCCTATATTATTGATTGTCAATGCATATTAGTTTCATTAAACTTATTTCTTTTCTTATTTTTGTTTCTTAAATGTGTCGTCAATAGTATATTATGATGATTTTTTCGATGATTGTGATAACTATATTAGCTATAGTGTTTCTGAAATATTAGTGAATGAACATATATGGATAATATTGACATGTACTTCTATTTCTTCCAATGCAAATTTGTTTCATTATTATTATAGATCACTGCATGTTTAAAACAATTTTGTGTTGTGACCTATATATACATTTGTATATTTAAAATAATATGTAAGCAGTAACACCTATAGTTCTATTATTTTTTGTTAGGTATGACCAAAATTTATGAATATTATGATGATCATCTTCTTCAACTAATTGTTTCATGTTATTAATTTTCTTTATTAAATTATGTAATATAGTATACAATATATAATAAACTTATTTTTTAAGTTTCTAAACTCTGGACCATTTATTTCTTTTTAGGATCAATGGTGCACGCCCGAAGGTACAACATAAAAAATATCATATAGTTTACAATATATATCATATATCATTAAGCATTAAACATCACACACATAATATATATTAAGCAGCAGACACATAATATTTCATGTATTGTTACAGTATAGATATTAAATATCATTAAGCATTAAAATATTAAGCATCACACACAAAATATATATCTTTAAGCAGCAGACTCATAATATATCATATATTATACAATATATATAAAACATTTTACAGTACTTTCAATTTATTATGATTTTCGTAACTTTTTTATATAAATTTGTATCTTTATTATGGTAATAAATTGAAAATATTGTTTTAATAAAGTATTTGAGTGTCATTATTATTTTTGTAACTTTCTTATATAAATTTCTATCTTTACTATGGTAAAAAATTAAAAATATTGTTTTAATGAAGTATAACACAAAATCTTTTCTAATATGAAATTTTATGTTAATTAATTATAACCGTTAACAATATTTCATCTTCATCACGTGAACGATTTGGAAAATTTTATCAGTTGCCGGCAGCTCTTACACACATATACCACATTATATATACAATATGACATATATAATTATGTACAGTAAGAAGTTCGAATTTATATATATTATTTAGTATATATACCTCATATTATATATAATAATACCTTATACATCATTCCTACAAAATTTGTGTTTAAATTATTTGTTTATATAGTAAATATTACTAAAACAATAGTAAACGACATGATCATACATACATAT
>JBBPDI010000029.1:25196693-25214111 GCA_037974545.1 Cucumis variabilis | reverse complement strand
ATGGCGTTAGGTATAATGGCCAAAATGTTGCTAATGCTGCTGCTCTTCCGACCAAGTGTGGCGTCACTCTTCCCTACCCTATCAACCCCAATGTTGATTGTAACACGTAATATATTTCTCTCTCTCTCAAATTTTTTTATTTTATATGATCTTTTGATTTGAGTCTAAGTCTTGAGTACAGTTTTCATTTTCTTCGTATTTTCAACTATGCATCTTCAGTTTATTTTTCACTTAATTCATTTTTACATTTTGTTCATATTTTCAACTGTTCATATATATTTTTAATTATTTGGTTACATAAAGTTTCAAAATTTTACATTTTCACTCTTTTACTAACTATGTTAACATTCATGCTCATTTTATTATTATTTTGCAGCATTAAAATGTGAGGAAAATCAAGCAGCAACACTACAAGACGTCGTCGTATCGATGGAAGAATAAATGGGGAGATTAGCATTTTGCTATGAGCAAACTATGAACTTTATTTTGTAATACTATCTACTTGAAAACCCTTTGTACTTGGGTTTTTATGGTTAGAATTTAAATTTATATAAATATATGTTAGTGTTTACTTAAAAATTTGTGTGAATTTTAATTTATATTATGTGTATTTTAGAAGTATTTATTTTTCAAAATGATTATCACATTAATTTTAATATAGATCAATTGGAAAAAAGAAAAAAAAAAAAGAAAAAAAAAACAACAGAGATCAGAACATATTTGGTTCCTATATTTTGTTAAACAGAGAGAGCATATTGGTAAATATATATATATATATATATATGAATACGTTAAAGATTGATTTTTTGTTTCTATATTTTAAATTTAATCCTAAAAGACTAGTTTATAGTTGGACTTTTAGTTTTCTTTTATTGTTGCTATAAATTTTAAAAAGATGTTGATATATTTTATTTTTATTGCATTGAAATTATTATATTATTATTATTATTATAACTTAATCGAAGTAAAAATTAACTTTACTGAATTAAATTAATAAATAAAAACATGAATTATTCTCGCTATGATCATTTAAACATGTTTTGCACTAATATGTATTATTAATAAAGAGTAATAATTTATTTTGGAAACCATAATTTTTTAAAAGAAGTGTATAAAAAGGTATTTGGAATTAAGTTTTTTATAATATGATGGTAAGAGAATACAACTTATAATTCATATAGACCATGTGGGTTTGCTTTCTTTCTTCTTTATTTCTTTTTCTATTTTAGCTCATAAATTTTTATATTTTGTTATCGACTTTCTACTCGTGTTTTAACTCGTTTGAAAACTAAATAAAAAAAATAATTAAAAATTCAAATGTTTTGTAAAGATGAAAATGAATGATGAAACATTAATTATGAAAATTGAATACTAAAAAGGAAATTATTAATCATATGTACATATTAGGGTTTACTATTTCTTATGACTAAAAGATTAGACTTATAACAATCATTACTTAGTCTGTTATATAAATTGAAAAGTCGTACAAACTTAATTATGAAATTGGCATTGTAAACTCGAAATGAGCCAACAATAATATATAATTGAGTAGAGTTTAGACATCCAATTTTAAGTATAATTCAAATTTCTACACTCTCCATTCTTTATGGTGTAATTAATGTTTTGGAAAAGGTTGTAAATTAAAGGTAAGTGTTCTGCCCAACATTAAATATATGGATTATATAGGGTTAAATATATTAGTTGTTAGTACAAGTTAGTGGAGGATTTGAACTTGAAACCTTTTAGTTTTCGATATATACATGTGTTGATTTAGCTAAGCTTTTAATGGTAATATATAAGTAAACCTTTTAAATTGTTATTTGAGTGTGTACTGTCAATAAAAGTTTAACTCAACTGATATCTTAATATACTAGCAATCACACGATTGAGGATTGTGATTTGAATCTTCCTATCCAACAATTCTACTAAAATAATTGAAAATTTTACTCTAAAATTGTTTGAGACTTCTATCGTGGGGTTCCAATAGGAATCTTCAAACATAATT
Organism: Cucumis variabilis; assembly: GCA_037974545.1. Lineage (NCBI taxonomy): Eukaryota > Viridiplantae > Streptophyta > Magnoliopsida > Cucurbitales > Cucurbitaceae > Cucumis > Cucumis variabilis. Next base: position 25,212,106 of record JBBPDI010000029.1, on the reverse strand, counting down.
ATGTGTGGTTTATTTTTGTATTGAGTTGATTTTTGTCTTAGTTTGTTTCTTTTCATTTTTTAGCAGTATTTTGTTTGTGGTTCAATTCTTTTTTAGCAATCCAGTAACTTTGTAAAAAGAAAAATTAATCACTCTCCACCTTATACTTGTTGCAGTTAAACTACATTAAAATTTAAAAAATAAAGAATAATTAAATTTGTTAAGACAAGAAGAAAAAAGAGAGCAATTGAGTGGAAAAGAAATGGTAGAAAAAGAGTTAAAAAGAGCAAGTACATTCTTTATATTATAAAGTTTTCTGGAAAACCTTTGATTTTATAGGGTTTGAAATACAAATACTATTAGAGGATGTTCCAATATTCTCAATCACTAGAATTACAACTCAAATCTTTTCCTTAAATTATGATCGTCTTCGATCATACCTTAGTTGTATATTTGATTGTATTGTAATTTTATTTGATTGTATTGTAATTGTTACCGTATATATTCTCATGTAATTTGTATAAATACTATCAGTGTATCATTGAATAATCAAGCAAATTTATTTCTCTGTTATTGTCTTATTAGTCATTTGATGGTATCAAAAGTGTGTAGACATCACATTTGGTCTTTTTATTTATTTATTTGTTGTTGTTGTTTTATTATTATTATTATTTTCACCTATTTTCTTCCTTTTATTTATTTATTTTTTTATAATTATTATGATTTTTATTTTATTTTATTTTATTGTTATTATTAATTTTGCTATTTTTTATTTCTACTTTTACTTTTACTTTTGTTTTAGTATTTGTTATTATTTTTTTATTTTTTCTTTTCTTTACTTCTCCTTTGTCTTCATCTTCTACCCATTCCTACAAACCTCTCCACTTCTTCCTCTTCCTTAGGGGTATACATAAGTCGAGTTGGAGGAAAAATATGGATCAACCCAAAGTATTCGAGTTGGCAGAAAATTAATCTTATCAGTTCAATATGCAAGAGTCAACCCAACTCAAAAAATTCAAGTTGAATTGGCGGATTTGTCTTTTTTTTTTTTCATCTCTCCATAATTTAGACAAAATTGCCATCCAATATATATTCAATATAATGTGTTTTGGGTTAGGTACTGAGATTATCACATAATTAATAATGAAAAGATTGAAATTCATAAACCAAATGTCAAGCCAAAACAAAAACTTGTCTGATCATTGAAGAAATTGAAGTATTGCTTGAAGTGATTACGGATCATGTGTTTTCCAGTAGAGAGAAAATAGACAAGATCATAGGATTGAAGTGCAAAGTAAACAAATTCAATAACACATTCACTACACCATACAGTACCTACAAATTTAATAAAATTTCCAAATTGAATCAACACCATAAAATTTGATTGAATACAAACAGTAACAGAGAGAATCAAAGGATATCCAATTCAATTGAAGTTGAAGGAATTGCATGCGAAATTTCAACAAGAAGAAATGATTTCACTGAACGAATAAAATACATGAATTCTTTATAACGATGGAATAAATCCAAAGCCTAGCTAACCCTGATCCTTATCAGAAGTCATAACCGAAACTGAGACCAAACATAAGACAAATCCACAAATTCTAAACCCTAAAAAGATCTTTATTAAGGTTAAAAAAGAAAATAGTAAATGGCACTCTTTTTTATTGAATGATTATGTAAGGGTATACATACACTTATGAGAGCAGTAAAAAAAGGAGGAATTTAGTTACACTTTTAACATACTAAAAAATTTTAAGTTTCTTTAACTAATTGTTTAATACTTCCCCTCAAGATAGGGAGAAGATGTCTCGAACGTCCATTTTGCTCATTAATGAAAAAAGAGAACTTGTCAGAAGGGTTTAGTGAAAGCATCTGTGTGTTGTTTAGAAGAGTGAACTAGCAATAGCTTAATGGACCCATCCATTACTCTGTCTTGAACAAAGTGACTTTCTAACTCTATGTGTTTGATTCTTTCATGAAACATGTGATTCTAGCAATATTGATAGCAGCTTGATTGTTAGAAAATAGGAGGATTGGAGATGGGACTCCAACTTGTAGTTCGGCAAGGAGGCTTCAAAGCCAGATGATTTCACATGTGGTAATAGCCAAGGCATGATATTCTGCTTCTTAGGAGGATCTTGATATCATTCATTGTTTCTTGGATTTCTAGGATATCACGGAATGACGGGTATCAAGACAGGAACCCTAATCTGCATCCACAAAGGCTTTAATGGAGAAATCTTGAACTTTAGATAGTATAATACCTTTGTTAGGGGAGCCTTTAAGGTACTTTAGTAGATTATTAACTGCATTCATATGAGTTAAGATTAGTTTGGTCATGTATTGGCTTACTTCGTGAACGACAAAGGTGATGTTAGGTTGAGATATTGTTAGGTAAAGTAATTGACCAAGAAGGAGTCGATAGGGTATAGCATCATGGACAGTGTCTTTGTTAGATGCAATTAGTTTTAGTGTATGATCCATGAGAACATCGATTTATTTTGCACCAAGGAGGCTTGCATCTTTGATGAGACGAAGAGTATAGTGTCTCTGTGATAAGAAGAGACCAGATAAGTTTCTTGCCAATTCAAGGCCAAGAAAAAATTTGAGGTGTCCTAGGTCTATTAAGAAAAAAAATTATTTAAAGTTTGCTTCAGTTCCTTTGTGTGAATGGTATTTGCACCTTTGTGATGATGTCATTAAGATATACAAGAAGGGTCATGAAGGATTTGTTCTTCCCTTTGTCAAATAGGGAATAATCAGCTTTAGACTGTTGGAATCTTAGAGAAATTATGAAGGTCAAGAACTTGCACACCACCATCTCAAAGTTTGTTTTAAGCCATGGATGGATTTGTGAAGTTTGCACATCATTTTCTCCCCTAGAATTTCAATTTGTTGTTTGTACACCCTAATGGTAGGTCCATGTAGACTTCTTCAAACAACTCTCCACGTAGGAATGTGTTGTTCACATCTAGTTGTACTAATGGCCATTCTTTTGATACAATTATAGTTAGCAAAGTTTTGACTGTTACCATCTTTGCTACCGGGGAGAAGGTTTCAAAGTAGTCAAGGCCCTCTTGTTGGGTGTAACCTTTTGCAACAAGGCGTGCCTTATATCTTTCGATGGATCCATATACTTTATGTTTGTTCTTGTAAACCCATCGACAACCAATAGAGTTTTGATTATTTGGCAATGGGATTATACTCCATTTTTGGTTTGTTTTCGTACGTTCTAGCTCTGTTTTCATGGCTTGTGCCAGTCTTCAGATGTACTGCTTCATGGTAGAAGTTGGGCTCTTTTTAGGTGAATATTTGAAGGACAAAATGCATGTGTGTGGGAGATAGGCTTGGTATGTTAAGTATTGGTCGATTGGGTATTTAGTTGACTTCTAGATTAGATGGGTTTGCATATTAAGAAGGTTGTAATGGTAGTCTTGTAGGTATGATGCGGGCTTTGAGACTCTAGTTGATTGTCGAGTATGGGCATTTTAAAAAATATTCTCAGTTTGTATAATTGGTTGGGGTGCATCTCCTTCGCTGCTATCATTATTGGTATTCTCAACAATGTTTTCATCATTGACAACATGTTGGTTTTGAGGCTCTTGTGATTCATTAGTCTTATTGTTAGGTGATTCTTCATCTCTTGTAGGTATGGTAGTGATTTGTGATAGAGGGATAGTTTACGTGTTTGAGGTTAAAGTAGGGTATGGATGTAAATTGCAGTCATGGATGGACTTGGGAAGAGAAAAGCTTGGTAAAGGGCCAATTGATGATTGGTTTTTGGGTATATTGTGAAACAGGAATATAGTTTCATGAAATATCAAATCTCTTGAGATGAAGAATCTTTTGTGCACAATGTCATAGAGCTTATAAGCCTTCATGCCTTGGGGATAGCCAACAAAGACAGATGGGATGGCTCTGGGATGAAATTTGGGGCAGTTATGGGATAGTGATGATACATAGTATAAAGAGCCTAAGACTCTTAAAGAGTTGTAGTAAGGGGAATTGTTGTTTAGCTTCTAAAAAGGAAATTTCCATTGTAGTAGTTTGGATGGAGTTGTATTGACTAGATGTACAATAGTTAGTATGCACTTTTTCGAAAAAGTCAGTGGAACTTGGAATTGAAAGTATAGTGTCGGTGTTATGTTTAGTATGTATTGGTGTTTCCTCTCAACGACAGAGTTTTGTTGAGGGCATTGGACACAAGAGTACTGATGTATCACTCATTTTTCTTAAAAAAAATTAGTAAACTTTAATTTAGGGTCATTGTCAGACATTCGTTTTATTATCTTCCCATATTGAGTTTCAACAAGCTTGAAAATTTGTAGCACAATGGAAATAATATCATATTTGTGTTTGAGCATGAAAAATCAAGTGTAATGTGTGTCATCATCGACAATAGTAAGAAAATATGAATAGCCGACATGAGATTGAGTGGAAAATGGTCTCATCTACATGGATTAGATCAAAAGGGTCTGAAGACAAATGATTATTGAAAAGAAGAAAAAAAAGATAATTTCCTTTGCTTAGCTAAGGGATTGTACAGTGGGATGTTTTATTTGCTATGGGGGTTTTCAAATGTAAAAGACTTTACAAAGAATGTAAGCAATCAATGGAGGGATGACCCAGTCGTTGGTGCCACAAGGAAGCTTTACTATCAACAAAAGCACATATGGATGTGTTTGTAGGAAAGTATGTGGGAAGATCAAGAATGTATAGGCCCTGAAATAGTATAGCACTACCAATCTTCTTCAAAGTGTAATTGTCCTTGTTGGAGTTGATGCTCTAAATATCGTGGTCTCGTAGTTTATAATTGTATTATACAAGCATTTTATTATCAAATAATAAAATAGATTATTTTATTTTATTTGACATTTATTTGCATTAACCCACAAAACCAAGAAATTAACATCTAAGGTTATCTTCTGTAACCTAAACATGTATGTGGAAACATACAAGTGAATCATATTTAAGTGATAGCCTAAATATTCTGTAGTAGATGGATAAGGTCGGATACCTTATCCAGGAGACATTATGAATACAACATGCTTTGTAGTTGTTACAATTGTTCTAAAGTGCTACAAATGATTTGATCCTAATTATTGATCATGTCAAGACATTAGAGTGGGGGTATTCTATACAAATAGTTTGTATAGGACCAAACCATGAAATGAATAGTCTCTCTTATTAACACAATTATTAGTTGAGACCACAATTCACCAAGAGGACCATGAGTGACTTAATAACCTGAATCCTGTATGAGTAGTGAACTCCTGCCTATAAACGCGGTCCTTTGATTTGTTGGGTTAGACTGGCTTATGTCGTCGACTAAAATGCCTACCATTTTGGGGATTCGTCTGATTGGGGAGCTAGAAACATATCTACACAAGAAGGAATTCACTTCTCTCTAAATAGAGTAAGTAGAGAAATAGTTCTCTTAAGGGATGATTCTAGGGCTTGAACAATGTGGTGCCACACCCTCTTTTGGTCCAAGAGGAGTTCAGTTATAGTGAGACTATAACTTATTGTTCATTAGAATAATCAGTTGGTACTTAAGGAGTTAGGATGTAATTACAAGGGCAAAACTGTAATTTTTGGCATAGTTGTACTTACGAGCAATTTATGAAGGGTCATTGCACGGTTGATTGGCTATATCTAATGGACATAAAAATTATATCTACAGTAAGATGAGTGCAAATGTTAGTCTTTAGTGGAATGATTGATAGTTGATGAATAAAGTTTAATTTAATTAAAGAATTTAAATAATTAATCTCATATCATTGAAATTTCAATCTATAGGTCCATAAGATCCCCTTGTTAGTTCGATAAGGATAAATTAGAATAAAAATTATTTTGATTTAATTTGAATTGTTCAAATTTATTAAAGGACGCTTGCGAAAATAGCAAAAACAATTATGATAATAGGACTCATACCACTACATTTTTTAATTTGCAAAAGTAGCAAATTTAAAAGCCAATAACCTTCTAATATCCCTTTGATATCCCTCTAATAGCCATTTGATATCACTAATTTTTTCATATTCGCAATATGCAAAAAATAGGTGTCATGGGTTATTTTTTTTCTAAATGTTTTGTCATATGATGTAATTTCCCAATAAATTATATATGATACAATTAATGTAATGTATTTGATGCATTATAATATAAAGTTTTTAGGAGAGAAATTAATATTTGAATATGATTCAAATAATAACCATAATATGAATAAGAATCATAAATAAACTATAGGTTAAAATTAATATAAATTGGATTCATATTAAAATTATAAGTCATATGAGAGAACTAAACCATTGATTATATTATATATGATATAATATAAAATTAATTATATTATATAAGATATATTATGATTTAAATTTAAATTTATTTTATTTTAATTAATATATATTTAATTAATAGAATATCTCCTATTCTATGTGGAGGGAGACGGAGGGAGTTAATTGATAACTTCCTCCATCTCTCTTAAGAAATGGTTAATATACAAAATCTCTAAAGAGAACTTCTATGCTATGTTTTTCACCATCTCTTTCTATGCAAAATCTCTTGAAAAATTTTCCTGCACCAAATCAATATCACAGAAGCCCACAACTCTATGTGTGATTTTCGCCTTGAGAATAACAAGGAAGATTTTGTGGTATTTTTTGGAGAATTTTACAACGGTTAGATTTCTTTTTTTTTTCCTTTCCTCCTTAGAAGCATGTTAATTTTTTTTCTCTTAATTTTGTGTTTTTTCAAATTGAATTCTATTTGCATGACATTCATACACTTCCGCTATGAAAATTCCATTCCTTAGTCTTGAATAATACAACTATCAATAAAAGATTGTACAGTAACAGAAGAATCTTTTGTAATGGCACTTACTGAGAATAGATTGAAAGAAAATTCAGGCAAATACAAAACATCTTTCAAAATGAGGCTATCAGATAATTTCATAGTGCCAGTATTTTTTACTTGATAAGTAATTTTATTTGGCAAGCTAATGGATGCACTAAATGTTTTCATATCACTGAATAATTTTTTAGAACATATATGTGCAGATGCTCCTTAGTCAATTATCTAGTATGAGGTAGAAATGGTACATGCTATATGAGTGGAAGAGGTATTCAAAGATACAGTGAATTGAGACAAAAGTTGATTGAGCAAAGTCCTGAAATTCTACTAGAGCCTCTTTTGAATTTGTGATGTTATTCTAATTGGAGGGAATTCCATTGGTCTGTGCTACTGCAAAGTTTGTATTGTTAGTAGAGGAAGTACACAAGTTCCCATTATTAAATCGTTGTTGTTTAGGCTTTTATTCAAGAAGGTAACCATAGACTTTATAGAATTTATCAATAATGTGTCTTGGGATGTTGCAATGAGTATGTACAAACAGGTCAGTCTTTCCATTATTTGTGTATGGGATTATATCTTGTTTTATTTGTGGGTACAACAAGTGCAACATTTGCGGTAGTTGAAGGAAAAAGCCTATTGCTTGTTATTGTTCTTCTTGAAGGAGAAGGGGAGAGCGCTCTGGAGATGGAAGGAACGAGTTACATCAAAAGAAGTTGAGCACGAGAATGAGCGAAAGACTCGCTGGGTCCCATGAGGTACTTTATTTGTAAAAAAAAGGCTATTTCTTGATTTCCTTTACATCGACAGTTTCCACTAATATAACCAGGCCTAGGCCAGTTTTTAACTTTGTAAAATACATACTCACAGAATCTTGGTTTTGTGCAAGCATTGCCAGGGATCTTTTTAACTGAAAAATGTGAGGGGCATTCTTTCATTGAAATTGTTCCTTGAGTTCAAGCCATATAATTCTTGTTGAATCTGCAAATAGTATACTGGCCAAAATGGGTTTAGACATCGAATTCATGATCCAAGAAATTACTATGTTGTTATTTCTAATCCACGAATTGAAAACTTCATCGATCAATCGAGGAAGAGTTCCTTCAACAAATTCATGCTTGTTTTTTTTACTGAGAGTCTGATAATCATTGTGTGGCTCCAAGAAACATAACTTTCCTCTGTGAATGGCTTTGTAACTAACACTAAATTTGTGTTATCATTGGGGTGGAGGTAATATGGGTTGAGGTATCCTTGATTGGAATCAATAGACTATTGAATGTCATCTAAGTTGGGAGGAAGATTTTTTTTACTTTTCAGAAGAGGTGTCGGGGATTGTCTCTACCGTTTGTGGGTTTTCGACGACCATGGTATTTTGGGAAGGAGGGAGTCAAAAGGTTGAGAAAGAAGGGAGGGAATTGAAGAGTTTAAGGAAAAAATACTCTCTAATACCTTATTAGGCTAAAAGGGAAAATAGTAAATGACTCAATCATTTATTGATCAATTATTATGTAAAGGTATATATATACATAGAAAAGAAAAAAAAAGAAAAAAAAGGAGAAATTCATATACACTTTAATAGGCTAACAAATTTTAAGTTTCCTCAACTAATTGTTTAATAATCTTCTTTCTCATATCCTCCCTCTTTAACTTCTTAATCGACAAACTCTCTATCAACTTCCGTCCTCGCCTAATTACCTTACCATCATCTGACTGGTGTTTGTTAGGATTTCTTTTAGCTTAGACTTAGTAATTTTACATATATATGGTGCAAATCTAATTTAAGCAATACGTCACGAAACATGTTCATCGCACGTAAGGTGCTCACTATATCTTTTTGTATTGTGTGATTAATTTTATACGATAAGTCATGGACTATGATCATAGCATGTGAGATGCTCACTATGTACCTCTTTATCGCATAATAGCTAAGTCCTCATTGAGTACAGGTTTTCCTACAGCTTGTGCAAGTGCAAGTGAAATAGTAGGTTTACTTGGATGATCCAGGATCGAACACAGGAATTAATTCAAGACATTAGTTCTAGAAATTACTTATCACCTAGGCAGTATAAAATAATTGATTAAATAAAGTATAAAAGAATCAGAATTATGACTAAATTACTTATGTACGCCTAGAGAATCTGTAAAAGAGAATGAATGGATGTGGATGGAATTGTAATAACTTGTATCCGAAAAAAAGGTGAAGGAAGGTCTACGCATTATTAGGCGATTAAGCAATGCAAGAGCTTCGATGCGATATAACTTGCAAAACCAACTCATGATTAAGGCGAGATTCTCTCAAAGCATTTAAATGCCACACTTGTTCACCTTTTGGAATGCAAAATGACTGTGCTTCATTAGATGAGGTATATCTAGAAGAATTCACTTATAATACTTATAGAATTTCTCGTTTAAGGACAACAACCTCTCGGCACCTAATGCCCACACTTGTTCATCTTTTAGAATACAAGTATTGAAAGTTAACTCGCTAAGGTGGAGTTTTTTACCAACTTCCTCCCTGCGCGCACTAGCCTTATCCTTGCTACTTGCCCTTTCAGGTAGTTGGCGATTGACACTAGTCCAGCTTAAATAATGCGATAAGAATTATAAGCTAAACTTCTTATCAAGAACTTATCACAAATCTAACTACTAATAACAAATTGACAAGTTAGAAGTCAAGAAATGATGAATTGAAAAGGTATAAACATGTAACATATGTATAAAAGGTATAGGCCTTAAGCCATTGTACAATATGAACAACATATATTACAAAGAAGTATAAAAATGGAAAGAAAAGAAAATGGAAAATATTACAAGTTATGGGACAGCAGAAGTATGGATTCTTCCCTATTTAGGACCTAAGCTCTCACTTTTGCAATTGATCGGAGAAGAAGAAAAAAATGTTTACAGACAGCAAAAAGGATATTCCTTTTCGCTGCTCTCTAGGAATTGACCTACTCAAGCTTTTGGCCTATACGGGCGTCTAGCTAGCCCATGCAGGCCCCCTTGCTCTTGGTGGGGATGAAATCTTTTTATAGTCAGCTTTCAGCGGAAAACTTTTGTTCTTCTAAGATTGTCAGTGTCAATTGCAACTTTATGAAGTTACATCAACTTCAACTATCATTCTTGTCCTCTAGTGAGCCTTCCTCGTGTGATGGCATGGTTCTTCATCTGGGAATATTATTCACCAGGCAAGTTCTCATTGAGTGGCCTTTGCACGAGATGTTTCCTACGATTCACTAGCTTCTTCCTTCCTACTTATCCTGCGTTTAAACATTGTAATCGCGTAAAACAGGCATGATACTTATGAAGATGTATTTCTAAATACTTATGAATTTACAGTATAAGTTACGCTTTTTTATCCTCTTCTTATTTGTTTTACTTTGGCCTCATTATTCTAATAAAAAGAGCTATAATAACGAATATTTATACATGTTATCACCCCCTAAATTTAGAATATGTTTGTCCTCAAGCATTACTTCGTATTATGCTTGTCCTCAAGCACCATTCCTCTTTAAAGACTCACATTTCCTATTTGTGTTTCTACACTTCTAAAAACGCGATTAAGTTTTGTTCATTATTCAGGGTTTACTCTTATCGCATACTCTTTGCTTATGAAAATACTTCTAAGTTCATAATGCGGCAAGCTTAATACTCAAAGTATCCTTGTTTATTCCCCACATTAAATCTTATTTTCAAATTTAGAAATAGCTAAAATTCCTAAATAATTTGAATCTTTTTATTGGCGAAAGAATATTTTTTATTATATTTACATTGGGTTTGGCGTTGAGTAGAAAGTCATAGGTATTCTATGAGTTTGTTTTCCTCCTCAACTGTAACTCATATCTTCTCTTATTACTCAACTCTCTGAATTTTTACTTTTGAAGTTTTGCTTCTTTATTTTTGCGAGAGGAGGCAACATACGAGTTGTTATTTTAGTTGAATGCTAAAATACAATTTTTTTTAGAATTTTTTACTTTTGGTTTAGTTTTAACTTTTTTTTAAACACCTTGTTTTTTAATGCCTTAATATAATTTTCAAAAAGTTTCAAAAAAAAATTAACACGGATTTCGCATACCCCCAAATTTAGGGGAGGCAATGTCCTCATTGCTAAAAGTGAATGATAAGATTATTCGCAAGAAAAACTATTACAAAAGAAGTTTGAGGTAAAGCTTGCTCGCTTAGTAAACTGGAGAAATATTTTCTAAGGTTCCCTAACAAGTTAAACACTTAGATAACAAATGAAACGTTATTTCATAATTTATTTCATTGAAGTGTTATTGAATTGCAAAGAAAAATTATAATACTAAAAAGTGGGGAGTCAAGCTTGCGACAAGAAATGTTAAACGCGAAAGAATTATATCATGAGTTGTGACTTGTATTGTAAAAAACATAAGTGAAAAGAAACAAAAATTACATGAGACATTGACGAAAACATGAAGAACTATTACAAAATTCTAAAGAGGTCCCGTTTTGGCTTACAATGGTGGTACATACTAACAATTGTTGCCACCTAATCATTATAATCATTTGTGTTTGTGACCTCTTTTTGTCGCTATCATTTTCATGTTTTTGATATTGACAATCTCTCATTATAGACCAACACCTTTCTTAAATTGTATTTTTCATTTTTCCTTTTTCCACGTAAGTCCACCAAAAGAAATATGTTCTGTTATTGCATAGAGTGAACAATAGGAAGAAAGGAGGAAGAGAAATACAACTTAAAGAAGGATGGTGATTAGAGAGCCTAGATCTTGCAGGTGACTAATGTGGTGCCACCAGAGTTTGTGTGATATGGGCTTCTTTTATCTCTAATGGTCATAACTATTCTAGGTTGTATTTTTCTTTTTCCCTCTTCCAGCATACTTACCACATCGAATTAGTTCCATTATTGTACTTGGTGAGTATAAAGGAACAAAGGAAACAAAGAAGCACATTCGAAAAATAGTGAGATTGGAAAAAGAGAAATACAACCTAAAGAGTTATGAAAGGAGAAGGAGAATAAGTTGAGGACGAAGTTTGGTTTTTCTTGAGATTAGGATTTGAAATGTCTCGAGTTGTTTAAGTAGGCAATCTTAACTATGGTTAAAGGTTTTGTTACTGTAAAGTTAAGATATTGTCAAATTAAGTGTGGCGTGATAAACCTAACAGACAACTCGTGGCTCGAGGTACGATGTACTCCTTACATCTTGGAAGTTTAAGAACTTTAACGAGTGAAAAGACGTTCCCTATTTTCTAAAAACCCTAACGCATACCACTAAAACCTAAACTCAGCTTGGTCGTACGAGAAGGTCAAAATACCTAATACTTTCTAACCCAGTCCTTTGCACAACCTAACTTCATTGCGTGCAACTTATCTTATGATTCCATAGTTTCACAACTTAGCATGCTATCCCCATTATAAGAATAAAGGATATACAAAACGTAAATAAAAAAATAATTTACAAGTATAAGAATAAGCACAAAGGTATAAAAGTATAAATATACATAAAAATAGGGGCGAAATTCTTAATAAGGAGAAATGGAATAGTTATACATTATAGATGCACCCACTCGTTCAAGTTATTCGGCGAGAAAGAGTTGTGGTATCATCGCTACTCTCTACATAGCTTTTCTGACTGCATCGTTCCTGAAATCGAAAGACCATTTGCAACATGACTTTCTGCTTCTTGATTGTTCATTGCAACAAGTCTCTGCTCTCAATCGTTCATCATAATGTTCAGATGATCTTTCTTGGTCCTTATCGCGTAGCTAGGTGAAGCATACTTTTCATTAGCTCTGCGCGATAACACTTTCTCTAACGACTTCATGGAGATTCTCATCTTCATTTGCAACTAACCGCATCCATTGAGATCCTCTTGGCCATCCACAGAAAGATACACTGATCTTGGGGTTGGTTCAATCAATCACAGATTACTCTGGTACCTCGAATCTCTTCATGTGATGTTCGGCTAATCACATGATTCATCGGGATCAAATGCTTTTTCCAAAATCAAAGTAAAACTCTACTCTAATGCTTGAAAAATCAATTTCCCAGAAACGGCGCCAAAACTTGACTTGATTTTTTTTTGGATTTCTTTTGGTTTGGACTTAGTAATTTCATATACATGTAGTGCAATTCTAATCTAAGCAATACACCATGAAGTATGTTTGTCGCACGTAAGGTGCTCACTTTATCTTTATGTATTGCGTGACTAATTTTATGCAGTAAGTCCTGGACCATAATCATAGCATGTGAGATGCTTACTATGTATCTCTTTATCGTATATTAATAGTTAAGTCTTCATTGAGCATAAGTTTTTCTACTACTTGCCCAAGTGCAGGCGAAACAGTAGGTTTACCTGGATGATCCATGGTCGAACACAGGAAATTGATTCAAGACATTAGTTCTAGAAATTACTTATCATCTAGGCAATATAAAAGAATTAATTAAATAAAGTATAAAAGAATCGAAACTAGGACTAAACTACTTATGTACGCCTAGAGAATCTGTAAAGGAGAATGAATGGATGGGGATGGAATTGCGAAATAACTTATATGCGAGAAAAAGGTGAAGGAAGGTCCACGCATTATTAGGCAATTAAGCAATGCGAGAGCTTCGATGCGATATAACTTGTGTAACCATCTCATGATTAAAGTGAGCTTCTCTTGAAGCATTTAAATGTCACACTTGCTCACATTTTGGGATGAAAATGACTATGTTTGATTAGGCGAGGTAAATCTAGAAGAATTCACTTATAATACTTGTAGAACTTCTCGTTTAAGGATAACAACTTCTCAACGCCTAATGTCCACACTTTCCTTTTGGGATACAATTGTTAGAAGTTAACTTGCTAAGGTGGAGTTTGTTGCCAACTTTCTCCTTGCGTGCATTAGCCTTATCCTTGCTACTTGCTTTCTCGGGTAGTTTGTGATTGACACACGCCAAGCGATGAATATAGCTCAACGAATTCGATAAGAATTATAAGCTAGACTTCTTATCAAGAACTTATCACAAACCTGACTACTAAGAACACATTAGCAAGTGAGAAGTCAAGAAATGATGGATTGAAAAGGTATAAACATGTAACATATGTATAAAGAGTATAGGCCTTAGGCCATTGTACAATATGAACAACATATATTAAAAAGAAGTATAAAAATGGAAGGAAAAGAAAATGGAAAATATTACAAATTATGGGACAATGGGAGTATGGATTCTTCCCTATTCAGGACTCAAGCTCTCACTTTTTCAACTGATCGGAGAAGAAGGAAAAACTGTTTACAGATGGAAGTATGGATTAAATGTACTTAAATAAGATAAAGGATATAAATGGACAATTCTTTCTTCATATAGATATATTATATTTTGAGCAAAAAAACTAAAAAAAAAAAGTTCATGCGAGAGATTAAGCTCAAATAAATATGATAATATAAGATTAAGAAAATATGAGATTGGTTGTCCTAATAAATATTGTTTTATATCGTTATATTTTAGTCTTATTTTAGTCTTGGAAACTTGTTTTCCAACTAAATTGAATTAGACATGAAATGATCTAAATACAACTCTAAATTATTGTTTAACCACTCGTGTAATTTTCAAGAGAATGACATAAAAATGTTTTAAATATGGTTGAATTTTCTAACATATTACACAAGGTCATGCTCGTAAAATAAAAACAAGCAAATCAAAAGTTAGTTCAGTTTAGAATCAATATGTTAAGAGACATAGTTAGTAGAAATTCGATAACTTAGAAAAAAAAATTGTGGAAATTAATATATTTTTTTTTCTTTATTATATGTCGTTTAACACATGGGATGAAAAAGAAATCTTTTTTTTTTGAACCCGTAGAATTACTCAAGTTGTCAAACATTATAAAATATCACTTGAAAATTATATCTAAATATGAATTAAACTTATTCAATATAAGATTAGAATATCAATTTTGATAAAATAATAACTTTGAAAACTATATCTAAAGTTTATTGAAATAATTGTCAAGAACAAAACAATATTTTTAACTTAAAAGAGTTAGAAAAGGAAAAAGGTGTTAGGAAGAATGGGAGTATGAGAGAAGAAAGCATTCTGGCAAATGGCAACATCAAAGAGAAGTTTGAGTGTTTTTACAAGTGTACGAGGTATGGTTTACATCACAATTTTGGTATTAACATTTTCTTCTTTTAATTTGTTACTCATCAATTCCTTTTTACAATTCTTTAAACATTTATTATAATCTCTACCTTCTTTTTCCAAACCTAAATTAAAGCTGCTTTCTAACTTTTGTTTTATTTTGCATTTGTTTGGCTCTTAACTCATGCACTTCAAATACAAGTTTGGATATTTCTAGCTTCAAATTCTCTCAGTAGATTTGAATCAAAGGGCATACTCTACTTTTTTTAATATATGAAGTTGGCATTGTTTTCGATAAAAAGAATATAATGGTGAAACCTGAATAAAAAAGCTATAGAAAGAGGAGAGTTTGGTCCAAGACCCAAGCGCACCTGTTCGACCTCAATTTTAATGGAGACCCTCCCAATTTGATGAATGGGGCCATGTTTATACATAGGATATGTAAATGAGTATGTAATTTGGTAGGTTAGAAATT
>JBBPDI010000029.1:25060659-25077095 GCA_037974545.1 Cucumis variabilis | reverse complement strand
AAGTTTTTAAATAGGTTTGATAAATTGCTTTCTATTTTGAAATTTGATCAAATTCAAAATGCTTTTTTCTATTTATTAACAAAAATAAAAAATAGGAGAATATATATAGGAGAAAACAAACCTATATATATATATATATATATATATATATATATAAATGGTTATCCAATCTTTTAATTTATATTTCAATGGGGTATGCATTGAATATCCATAATAATACAAAGGTGCGTTGTTGAAAGCCATTTTCCAAAAATCTATGGCTTTTTTTCTTCAAGTACACAAAAATCTACAAATTTGTAAGATTTATTTGTTTGATTTTTATTTTGTTGCAAATAATGATAATGAGAAAGAGTTATTTATAAGGTTAAAAAAACCTCTTTTTTTTTTTGTATGGAATTAACTCTTTATCATAGTTTAGATATTGTATTTTTAATTTTATAATAATTTGATCTCTTAAATTTATTAGGTAACAATTTAGTTTTTATACTTTTAAATTTATAACATCAAAGTAAGATATCAATTTTTATTATTTTATGATGTAAACTGTATATATTGTAAAAATATTGAGTCTCTAGTTACTTTATCAGTTTATTTTTGTAAAAGATCTTATTAAATTTTAACATTAAGTTCTACAATAGGATCTAAATCGTTACAAACTTTAAAGTATAAAGATTAAATTGATGCAAGTCTATGTAATAAATTGTTACAAAACCAAAAGTATAGGGACTAAGTTCTTACAAATCAAAGTTCAGAGACTAAATTGTTACATTTATAAAAATTTAGATAATAAAAATGATTTTTAATTTATTTTCAACGAATACAAAATACCACTCTCTTCATTAAATTTAAAAAAAAAATTAAAAAAAAATAAATTATGAAAATACAAAAGAAAAAAACTAATTATATAAAAAAGAAATCGTTATGAATAGTAAAATATTGACAATATTTTCAAATATATATATATATATATATATATATATATATATATATATAGCCAAAAAAAAAATATTGGATATAGAGAATTTTGATAGATTTTTCTGCCTTGATATTTTCTCTAAAAAAAAGTTTAATTTTCTTTGCTATATTTAAAAATGTTCCTTTCACCAGAGTTTGTTTGGTTTGTTATATATCCAAAAATGTTTTTATTAATTTTAAATTATTATAAAAGAATTATTCGATGGTGGTTGGTCACTGATCGAAGGTTAACCGACAACAGATCACGAGAGATGGTGGTTAGAGGTGACTCACGATGGTCAGTGAAGGTCAAAGTTTTTCAAACAAATTTAAAAAGTTTAATTACATTACACACTTAAATTTTATTTTTATAAAAGTTGATTTCAAATTTATTTTATAAACTTATTTTTTAAAATTATTTTAGAAGATGGTCAAAATACTCATGTTTGAAATTTTCAAATAATTAGAATTTTTTTAGAGAGTATCTTAGACTTTGATTATATACTTGCACCTAATTTCCTTGTTTTAAATAATTTACACTCAAAACTTTTTTCTCTAGAAAATGTATGACTTTTTTTTAAAAAAAAATACAACTTATCATTATTATTATTATTATTTTGAAAAGTACAACATATTACTTCATTGCCTAACTTAGTGAAATAATGAGCTACAATATTCTTGTCCAACAACAAACTTTTATTTCAAACAATTGATAACCCATTGTGAATAAAAATTTAATAATTTATAGAGAAAGTGAATTTCTGATGACTTATGAGTTTGAAATTAAACCTAACTTAGAGATCGAGAGATGTTGACTTCAAATCTCTGTCTTTATATTTTTTTTAAAAAAAAATTTTGTGAATATGTTTCTAATATTTATAAAAAAAATTGTTAGTAGAAATTTATATATATATAAAATAAAAGAGTAAATATCAATTTATATCACTAAACATTAGGAGGGTATAAATTAAGATTTTGAAGTATCAATTTAGTCAAATTTTATAAATATATCAATTTACATTCTTCTCTGAATTTCGTTCAAACAAATATAGTGTGAAACTTATAGTTTGAGTCAATTAAGTTCTACGTGACGTGTTTTTTAAATGAAAAATAATGAATGATGCATGTCTAAATTGAAATATTTACAAAAGCTCAAAGTTTAAATGAATATTATTAAAACATAATTAAATTTATACGACTTCTACAATGGAGTATAATTGTTATTTTTTCAAAATGAAAAAGCATCAAAAAATTAATAACAATAACTTTTTTATTTTTTGAAAATGAAATAACAATAAGAACAATTTCCTATGAGTTTCCTTGACATCTAAATATTGTAAGAGCCAAACGTATTGTCCCGTGAGATTAATCGAGATGCGCATAAGCTGATTCGGATGCTTATAGATATAAAAAAACAATAAAAATATTCAAATATAGTAAAATGAACTAATATTTACAAAATATAGCAAAATTTTATATTGATAAGACATTAATAGGCACTAATACACTTCTCTACCTGGTATCTATCAATGTACTAATAAACACTTATAGTTTAATAGAATGTGAAATTTTATTTTCCAGCAGTTTTATCATTTACAATAATTTTCAATAACAATAACTATTTTTAAAAATTACCAAAATCTAAAAATAAAAATAATTGAAAATATATAATATTAAACTCATCAAATAGGGAATCCTCTCCCATATATATGATCTAATTGATCTTTGGAAGAAAATTGAAAAAGAAAAATTTTAGGTAACTGTAAAAAATGTCAAATTTAGCAAAATAAATACTTCATACATTAAACATTTGTATTTTAGTATAAATAATTTGATTTTTTTTATTGTTCTAAAAACGACCCAAAAAAACCGAAGTTAATAAAACAAAATTATCTCTTTAATGGAATAATGCTTTATGTATATAAAATATAAATGAGTATATTTTATTAGAAATTCAACCAGAACCCTTTTGTAAAATGCTATAAATTAATTATAATTTATAAAAAAGAAAACCTTATATTCCCCTTCATGAAATGATTGGTCATTTTTTTCAACAAGGAAACATTAAAAAAATTAATTTTTACTTAAAAACTTGACTAGACAAATTAAACTTTTATTTTAATTTTTGAAAATTTAATCCAATGGGTCAATTTTAATCATAATTAGACAATTGATGCCATGTGGTGATATCCAATAATTCCATTGTGGGGATTATTTGATAAAACAATAAATTACTTTTTTTTTCTTTTTTTTTTATAATTAGTTGATAAATATATCATACTTGAACTTACAATATCAAACTCGAAGTCTAAGATTCCTTCTCCACTAGAAAAAAAAAAATGTTACTAAAGTTATTTGAACCTAAAATTCAATAGAGATGATAATAATGGATGCCTTATAAAAGAAAAATTAAATGAAAACAAACGTTGCTTACTAAAAGTTTCGATTAAAAAGAAAAAAAAATCTCTTATTTTCTTGAAATAAATTAAATATTATTTACAACGTCAGTGAATAAATCTAGCATTTAATTTCCATATATTAACATCCAGAAAAATAATGGAGTAAAATTTTTATTTACAAGGTACAATAATGTTGGTAGTGGGTCTAGTGCTATACTACACATAGCATTTTTAATTTCAATATCAATGCATTTACTAAAACCATATGTTTTATATATATATATATTTATTCACTCTTGGTTTGTAAATTAAAAGGCACACATGCTTTATTTTATAAATTTGACCGTTAAATTTTATTTTTATTATTATTTAAGGTAGGAATTTATTTGAATGAATATATAAAGAAAGGAAAGGAAAATTGAATCTTAGACCACATCTTTAAAGGAATTAAAATTTGCTATTTGATCCTTATATTAAAAATCACAACCATTATTGTTTAATAATAATAGGGCATTGGATGTTTTTTTTTTTTTTTTTTTTCTTGTGGGGGACCAAAATTATAGGTTGGGAAAAAGAAACTTTCATTAAACTAAAGTAAGTTAATGATTTTTATTATAACAATAATAATAATACTAATAATTTTAAATAATATTTTTTTTGTCATTGTTTAATATTTTATATTGTAATATATTTGTTTTTAAAAAAGATTAGAGTTGTTTGGTAGTTGTTCTTTTAAAATATTGTTGTGCTTTTGTTCTCAAACCTATTTTGAAAATTCATGTTTTGTAAAGAAAATATTTAGAGGCTATTAAAGCCTAAATTCTTACTTGAGAAATGGTAAAAAAAAAATAGCATAATAATTAATAGATTTTTTTTATTTTTTTTAAATAATTTGTTTCTTTGTTATTTTTGAAAGAAACTCTTCCCATAATTAAGTTATGAAAAAAAAGTAAACTGTTATTTTAATTATGAAGAAGGGGTTTCTTTAAAAATAACAGTTTACTTTTTTTTTATTTGAAAATTTATTTTAAATAACTCGAGTGAAAATATTTACAAATATAGAAAATATCACAGTCTACTAGCATGATCTATTGTGGACTTTTGCTATATTTATAAATATTTTAATTTGGTTATTTTTTCTAGAACCATTTTATTTTTTAGAAAATTATTTTAAATGATAAACTTTTGAAAGTATTTTACTATCACGCATAGATTGCGATATTTTGGTATATTTGAAAATACTTTAAAATTTTTTGTCATTTATACAGATTGTAGTCTATCTTGGTCTATCGTAGTCCATCATAGATAAACTATGATATATTGGAACATTTTATAAGTATTTTAATTTATTTTGTTATATTTTAAAATATCTTTTTATCTTTTGTAAATTTTTATGTAAAACAAGTTTTAAAAACCGAGTTTCTTTAATTTTCAATACTTAATATAGATTTTTTGTTAAAAAAAACCCTAAAAATAGATTTAAAATAACAAAATAGTATTTATAAGTTTTGTTTTTAAAATTGAAAAAAAAAATTGATTATTAAATAGAGTTTAAACGTTTGGATACTTAAATAATTGTGTTTGTTTATACGAAATTTTTATAAGGATGATACAAAAACATGAAAATGTATAATAATTCTAGGTAATTAATTTCAATTGAAAAATGAAAAATGAAATTGAAAAAAAAAAAAAGAGAGAGAGTTAGTAATGGACAATTGGTGATCTAATAAGAATGACATCTCTGCTGTTTACTTTTGTTTTATTTGTTGTTCTTAAAAGCTTTGGAAGTGGTTGACCTAACCATATTTTTCTTTTTCTTAATAATTTTTTGACTTATTATAAACTTCATTTTAATATTAAATATGGATCTTCCCTTCTTCTTCTTATACTCTTCATCTAATTTCAACCTTAAAGCACACTTTTTAATCAACTACTATATATATGTAAATCACACATCCATGTCAAAATTTCATTTCTTTTTTGTGTATATATATATAATAACAATAATAATAATAAGTTAGTGAAGAATTGGAGATGAGTGTGGTGTAAAGGTTTAAAATAGAGATATTTTACTAAAATTTCTAATAGAAATATAGAAAAAATGTTGTTTTTTATGAGTATTTCTAAAATATAATTAATAAATTTTAATTAATAAATAAATGCTTTGTTATTTAGATCTATATTTATATTTAAATCAGTACATTTTTATGCTTATTTTTTTGTTTTTTTAAATTTTTTTATGATATAATAAAAATGTCGATATAGCACTTACATCGACGTCAAACTTATAGAAATGTAAAAATATTGATTTAACGATCAAAATGTTGATGATAATTTAATACTACTACATCTCCAAAATTAGAATTGTTGGTTGCATTGATAAAACAATAAGAAAGATGAAGAGAAAGAGATGATGAGAATAGGAGGGAGGAGGAAAGAGGAAAGAAAATGGGGGAGATATATTTTTGTAAAATTAATACTGTCATACTATTATTTAAAATAATAATAATAAAGTTATTCCATAAATATTTTTTAAAATTCAAACATTATAAGAAAATGAAGGTTTTTCAACGCACAAAAGAGTCGAGAGATATATGAAAAAGCATTGAGAAATCATTCTCTGATGCATAAATCCACGTTGGGATCAGAGTCAGGAATAATGAGTCGAGATCCTTTATTTTTTTTTGCAAAACCTAGAACGAAATATAAGCAAACAAATGAAAAAAATTAGCAAAGCTAAGGCAAAATTAGAAGTAGGATTTAGAATTTTAGAGCAAAAAGAATCTAACTTAAATAAATAGCTAACCGAAAGAGATAGGAGTGATAGAGGCAACAGGAAGGGAGGACCGAGAACATAAAGAACAATAACAATAAATCAATAACAACAAAACCGACAATAAAAACAAAATTTATAGAATCAACAAGAAATTAAAGTCAACAACAAACTAAAAAAAATCAACATTTTAAATCCACAACAAAATGAACATAGTTTACACATTATTGATACAAAATAATTATATACCAATGGGTTGGAGGTGGCGACAAGTGAAAAAAAAAAGATTGGCGGCGGTGGGAATTAGAATAACACACCAAGAGGCCCTTGACGTACAATAAAAAAAACACAAAAACAATAACAAATTTAATAATATTTCTAATCCCTAAACCAAAATAAAGAAAAAAAAACAATGGCTTACCTTACCGACAACGAAGGGCGACAAACAAAGGTAAAGATCGTATGGCGAAGAGCAATGACGAAGACCCAACGATGAAGATCAGATGGTAGACGATGACGGGATTTTGAAATCTCTCCCTCTCTCTCATTTTTCATTTGAGGCGTATCTCTTGTTTTTGGTTGGGGTGTGTTTCAGATCCGTTTACATATATGAAAAAATCGATTTTAACGGGAAACTTTTGACGCCTGTTGGGATGCGTCGAAAGTTCCCGCACCAACCCCAACACCATTATGCATGGCGTCAGAAGAATTTTAATATATTAAAATATTTTACTTATGCTGACACTACGTCGGCAGTTCCTAACGCCAACCCAGAGGATGGCGTTGGGAGAAGTTATCTATTTTTTTTTAAATAAATTGCCTTATGTGGGAGAAGTTATCTATTTCTTTTTATTAAATTGCCTTATGTCGACGTCACCTATCGTGTCGAAATTGCATCCCTTTTCCAACGTAGTTTGTACGGTGTCGGGAGAAGCGATTTTTCCAACGTCACTTATCCCAACGTTTGTGTTATACATTGGGAAAGACATTTTCTTGTAGTGAAAGACCTAAAATGTCATTTTTCATACAATATTTTGACTATATCGAGTCACTTTAACAAATTTGTAATTGAGATTTTAAAAATTAATATTTGAGAGATTTTGTCATATTTGTAATTTATAAAAAATTGTTGCTATATACTAAATTATTTTTGAATCTAATTGCTATATTTGTAACTATTCCTACAATAATTTGACTATATTAACTATAGCGAATGAGTTATTCATTTGGAGTTGCTTTTAGAAGATTAAAGTAATTTTAGGAGAATCTCAATCTTTTAATATGTTTGGTATAACAAACTATTCCTTAATTTTTTTAAGTGTTTTCTAATTTTCTTTTCTTACCAAATTTGTAATTTTCTCTACTATATATATATCGATATAGATATTATATTGGGACGCTTGCAAAAATAGCAAAAAAAAATTTATGATAATAAGATTCATGTCACTTTATTTTCTAAATTGTAAAAGTAGCAAATTTAAAAATCGATAAACCTCTGATAGCCCTCCAATAGCCCTTTGATAGCCTTTTGATAGTCATCTGATATCACTAATTTTGTCATATTCGTAATATGCAAAAAATGTGCTATGAACTGTTTTTTAAAAATATTTTTGTCATATGATGCAATTTTCCTATTATATATTCCTTCCACGTCTATTTCATTATATATCAATAAAATTTCGAATGAATCAATGTTTTTCTTTTCTAACAACGGTCTTTTTCCTAAATTTTTCTAATAATTTATATAAAAACAAAATAGCTTTGTAATTTAAATATTGTTAATTTTGCCAAGAACCAAACAAAATTAAAATGGATAATAATTTTAATAATAATAATAAAGTGTATAATAACGTTTTAAAAAATTGTAAATATAGCAACGTCTATCACTGATAAACTCTTATTTTCTATCGGTGACAAACAATTACAATTTATATATTTTGATAGATTTTGCTATATTTGCATTTTGTGTAAAATGTTGTTATACTTTGAATCTAATTGTGATATTTGCATTGTCTGAACAATTAACTTATAATAATATATACATTTGTTGTGAAATCAAGGCACAACCAAAATATAAAAATCAAAAAATATAATATTAAAACAATAAAATAAAATAATAAATAAGAAAATAGAAAAAAAGGAAAATCTTAAAATTATTAAATTTCTCCACTTTCTTTTAATTTCTCTTGAATGTGTGTAATTCTTACTACTTCACCCAAATGTCATTATTTGTAGACAACTTGACAAGTAGGATGTGACACCATGTTTACTTGATACATAATAGACACTAATCTTACAGATGGATAATGAACATCTATATTTTATATTCATATTCATAATAATATTAATGTTTTCACGTAATTTTCTATCCTTTAATCATGCAATTCAAATAACTAACAAAATTTAATTTTATAACTTAAACTATAAAAGTTATAAACAATTAACTTAAGTTCATATATTAAGTATCAGCATATCAATGATTAAAATAGTAAGTCCAATTTGGTTATTATAACTAAAAGAAAAATTGTATGGGATAACAAATTAGTTTAGATATTTTGTAAAAATGTTTTTAAGGTTTGTGATCTTGTAAAAATAGCAAAAAATAATCAAATTCAAGTTTTATATGTGTGGATTGAGCTTTATTTTTGCCATTTTGGCATAATAAAGTATTATATTATAGACTTAATTATTATAATTTGTTTTGTCTTTTTTGCAAATGTCTCTAACTAAAACATAACAAATTTGGTTTGAACATTCTACATATGGTGTAATTGTTTTTTCTTCTTTCTCTTTATATATATTTACAATTGAAACTCGTCAAACATTAATTTGCTTATAGAATAGTTCATTTTAAAAGTGAATTATGATTTGAATTAAAATGTAATTTTGGTTGAACAATGTTAAAGATTTCTATATTTTCAAATGTTTAATTTTAGTTTTCGTACTTGTAATAAATCTTAATTTATATCATGTTAACAATAAAAGTAGTTTATGTTGGACCTTTTTTTTATATAGATTTTAGGAACAGTTCATGGTGCCTTTTATGAAATGATGATTATATGTTTGTAAATAACTGACTAGAAAAATATCAAAATAAAAGATTTATTTTGGATAAATGATAATTTTTATTTAAATTGATAAAATAGCAAAAGAGCAAAATATGAAAAGAAAATTACTGGAATAATGTCTTAAATGCTCCTACCTAAGTGAAAAACTTGCATCCCAAATACAATTATTCAACAAACCACAAATACCCCATAAGTAACTCAAACTTCCAAAAAACACAATAAACACTTATTAAAATTCTAATTTCTCCCAAAATAAAAAAATTAACACCTATCACCATCAAAACTCCCCACAATTTCTGTAGCTGTTTCATATCTATTCTTCAAGTTATGCACGTTCAGACATTCAAATGTTCAAATATTCAAATGTTATCAATCTCTTCACATCCTTCAAACCTTTCAAACACTTAAGGAATTCAAACATAGAGGGAAAGAGGGTCACCGAACAATATTTTTTAAACCCTTTAAACTCTTCAAAGTCAAAAAGATTTCAGCTTCCCAAGATTCCACCGAACAATATTAGTTATTGAAACCCTTCGTCCCCATCAAACCTTTAAAGTCTTCCATCAGTTGCAGAAACGATTGGAGCTTCAACTTTGTCCCCTTCAAACCCTTCAAAGTCTTCATACATCTGGCGAGAAGCAAGAGATTTTTTCTTCATCAAAACGATTCCAAATTCAGGTGAGCTTCTTCATACTCGCAAAGGTTTGTTTTTGCAATTCTTCTTTCGTTTGGTTGAGCTCTGATGCTTAGGAAAACTTATTCTCAACACCATTATACTTCACGATTGCGGCATGTAAAGCTAGATTAATGTAAATTGTTCACTATTATTGTAAGAATCGTTTCTAATTTAAGTATAAGAATTTAAAATCTGATTAAGGGTTTTGAAATTTTGTGTTTTAGAATAGAGTAGGTGTTTTGAAATAAAACTTCGCACTAAGAAGTAAAATTCGACTAAGTATTAAGAAGTTGGCATTTGAATAAATCTGCAGAAAGGATTAATCGATAAAATCTTTTATGGTTAAGTATAAGTTTTGCAATTTAGAAGTTAATCCGCAAGGATGTTTTAAGAAAAAAAAAGGATTTGCGGTAGGACCTATATATAAGTCTAAACACTCTCAAGAGAAAGAGTTTTTGCGCTAGTTAAGAAGTGAAAGTTTTGACTAAGTGTTGGACTAGGCATTTTGATAGTCTTCGCGAGAAGAATAAAGTGTTTCGCGGAGAAGAAGTCTGTGAGAAAGCCTTGAAGTTTATGTTCGCGATAAGAGTTCTATGTGAGTAAAAGTTGGTTAGTTTGCGGGAAAGATTTCTGGTAGTAAAAATATAACCACACGATAAGGTTCTTCACGAGAAATGTTAAGTTCTTGAAGTTATTCGTGGTATAGAGTCAGATGAGAAGAAAGGTTTGACGAAGAAAATGTCAAATTTGATTTGATAGGGGTTAACATATAAGATTAAGGAGTTAAGCATGACTGGGTTAAATATTAAATTTACACGTGCAGAGTTTTAAGTAGGAGCTGGTGAATTGGAAAAAGTTTAAGCATGACTAAGTTAGTTTAAAGGCTCTATAAATAGAGGACTTGGTCATTAAGTAGGCAAAAAAGGATTTTTTTTTAAAAAAACTAAAATGCTGCTGTTTTGCTTTGGCGAGAAGAAGAAAATCAAGTGTTAAGTGCTGCAATTTGTTCCACGAGAAGGCTCCACGAAACGAAAAGGAAGAGGAGGATCTTTGGTGAAGTGTGGTGAGTGCTTTTCTTTCCAAGTTTTGTGAGTGTTTTCTATCAAATGAATTTATGTTAATACTTTATTGTGATTTCTCCTTACTGATTTGAAAGAAGAATTCAAATGAGAAGTATTTCAAAAGAGATTTGTATGAAAAATTTATATGATTTCAAGCATGATTATGATTTCAATACTATAAAATGGTTTTCAAATCATTAGTTGTTTCTTTGAGATGATGCTAACTTTTAGGTGCACATAAATAGTCAAGGCCACCATGGGGTGTACGAGATTACATGGTGATAACGCTATAAGAAATAAGATTTTTTCCGACATAGCAATACGTCACCAAAAACCCTAACCAACGTCGGAGAAGGTTACTGCAATGTCATGAACGACGTCGGCTGACACGTCGAAAAAAGTGCATCAGGGATACTTTCCCCGATGCAGCTCACGTCAACGATGGGAAAATTTCCCCAATGCATGTTGCAGCATGTCGCAGATGTCTTTCGTGACGCAGAGTCGCAAAAGGCTTTCGCGATGCCGCATCGCAAAAGGCTTCCGCGACGCCGCGTCGTGGAAGGCTTTAAATATATATTTTTTAATTAATTATTTTATTTATATATGAAAATAAATCCACTAAATTCTTCCATTATTTATGTCATATTCATATATGGTTGATGTTGCCATTAAATTAGTCTATTTCCAAGTGATTAATTGTTTTTGGAGAATGAAATTGGATAGAAGAAGGGACGGAGATGAGTGATTCAGAGAAGGGAAAGAGAGAGAGTACAAGAAATGAGAGAGAGAGATGAGCGATTCAGAGAAGGAAAACATGGAGAAAGTAGAGGTAAGGAGAGAGAGAGATTGAGGAATAGTAACAGAGGATAAAGAGAGGAACAAGGACACTTCCGGGGCAACAACAGTGACGACGAAGACGGACGGATGGTAGCACGAATCTCCTCTTCTCCCTCTCTCGGTCGTTTTCTCTTCTTTTCATTTTACAATCGTTTGGTTCAAATACGTTGGGAAAAAACTAAAATGTTGTTGTTTTGCTTTAATGAGAAGAAGAAAATCAAGTATTAAGTGCTGCGATTTGTTCCACGAGAAGGCTCCACGAAACGAGAAGGAAGAGAAGGATTTTTGGTGAAGTGTGGTGAGTGCTTTTCTTTCCAAGTTTTGCGAGTGTTTTCTATCAAATGAATTTATGTTAAAACTTTATTGTGATTTCTCTTTACTGATTTGAAGGGGGAAGAAATAGAGTGGACTTTTCCCGATGTCTTTGAACACGTCGCAGAAAGACCCTTTCCCCAATGTCGAGTAACCCCAACATAGCAGAAAGGTTAAATAACGAATTAATTATTTAAACATTCCCCGACGTGTACCTGCCACACATCGTAGAAAGGTGATCATTGTCACTTCAATACGTACACTTACAACTTCCATTTTCCCCGACGTTTGGTTCTTGTGCGTCGCGGAAAGTAGAGATATTAAATTAAATTTTAAACTTTTCACGATGTTTGGTTCTTGTGTGTCGTGGAAAGTGAACATATTAAATTTAATTTTTAGACTTTTCGCGACGCCTTATTCCTTTGGGTTGTGGAAAGTCTCTTTCCGCGACGTAAAATAGTGTTTGTCGCAGAAAGTCACTTGTCGCGATGCAACATAGCATGCGTAGCAGAAAGTGACTCTCTGCGACATAGCATAGTATGCGTCGCAGAAAGTGACTTTCCACGACGTAAGATAGTGTGTGTCACGAAAAGTGAACGTATTAAATTTTAATTTTTAGACTTTCTGCGACGCCTTGTTCCTCTGCGTCGCGAAAGTGACATAACATAGTGTGCGTCGCGGAAAGTTAATGCATTAAATTTAATTTTAGACTTTTTGCGATGTAACATTACGTGCATCGGTGAAAAGTAATTAACGACAACACACCTTTCGCCAATGTTGTTTTTGGCGTCGTAGTTGTTCCAATTTTTTGTAGTGTAAGAAGTTGCCTAATGCGTTGAAAGGAGCATATAAAGCTTAGCGGCTTGAGCAATAAGGACGAATCTGTATGTTTTCGAATGTTGTTAATACAGTAGTCTAAACGCGAGGTAATGAGACCAAGCATAGAAAACGATTTAGGATCCTTAGCAAAAAGAATAATTGACTAATGAGCGTTTATGCAAAATGAATATTTATGTGATTCACGAGTTTATCTAACTTTATTGTAAAAATGATTACATACGTTTTGATATGTTTGTGAAATGAAGTGTTTATTGATAAATTGATTTGTGTTGGAATTTGTGCTTTGTCGAAAAGGATTTATCAAAGAGCATTGTGAAAAAGATTTCATAAAACCTCACTAAGTTTTTTAGACTTACGTTTTAAAATTCTCATCTTCCAGGAAGAAGCATTTAGGCTAAGTAGAGAAGAAGGTTGAAGGACTTGTGGCGAGTTGAGAAAGTTATCATGCGTTTTATTTTATTCACTTGTTCATTGTTTGGTAGGAAGTATTTTAGATCCATTGTGGCATGTGAAAAATTAGTATCACTCACTTGTGGGTTGTTTGGTAGGAAGTTTTGTGGGATGATCCTTTGTAGGATGACATGTGAATTGATTTAGGTGTATAAACTTTCTATTTTTGTTTACTTGTAAATTAATGCTTTGAAAATGTTCTTTAGTCATACTCTAGAATGAGATTTTGTTTTTTACTATAGGTTTGGAAGAATCCATTAGAGCACTGAAGCCAACTTGGAGCAATTGATTGATATAAGATTTTTTATATGGTTGGTAGCAAAACCTTGGTTCTAATGTACTTATTTTAGGCTTGTTGGTAGCTAAAGATGTCAATATTTATTCTTTTTGTATGTAAACTACCTTTTAACAAAAAATGGTTATTAGTCAATGGGTATACGAAGATTACAAAGTGTATTATTACGTATATATATTAAAGTGTCGACTCTTTATTTTCATATGAGTGTGATGTATTAGAACATTATTGTCATTGAACTGGTTAGTGTAGTGGCAAAGCGGCAAGAAGAACAGGACATGTATTTTATTGTAAAAAATGTAGTAATTGAGGAATATACAACAGAAAAAAATGTCATAATATACGAATTTGTGAAATTTTATAACTGTCGTCAATATTGAAACAATGATAATTTAATTTTATAAAAAAACTATCACGATTGGCCTATCCTTGACAGGAAAAAATATCATAATATACGAATTCGTGAAATTTTATAATTGTCATCAATATCGAAACAATGACATTTGCTTTTATAAAAACTGTCACAATTGACATATTCTTGACAGAAAAAAAATGTCATAATATACGAATTCATGGTATTTTGGTAACTGTCGTCAATATCAAAAAAATGACATTTTATTTTATAAAAACTATCACGATTGACATATCTTTGACACAAAAAACTGTCATAATAAACGAATTTGTGACATTTTTGTAACTGTCGTTTATATGCAAATGATGACAGTTATTTGTTGTCATAAAATAAACTATGACAGTTATTTGTTGCCATAAAATAGTAAATGATGACATTTATTTTTTGTCATGAAAACACTTATTGTGACAATTTTTTAAAACTGTCATGGAAGAACTTTCCACAACAGGTGATACTATGATTGTAAATAACTGTTATGGATTTTATTTGCGGCATAAAAAAACTATCGTCGTAGACCATTTTTCTTGTAGTGTTTTCATTACTAGACATGTATTATTTGATGAAAATTCATTTCCATATGCATCATTATCATCTCATTCCAACATTTTCAAATCCAAAGAACATCTCCACCACTTCACTCAATAACTCAATCATCCCTTGTAAACCATAAGGAGGATAAGCAACACACCGACATAGTTTTTGATAACACTAATCATCTAAACCTTACTATCGTGTATCCTTTACAGATAGGTACCCAAGGTGTAGCTCTCAGAATGATGTCAACAGTGAAAGTACAACTCAATCTCCAAGTCTTATGGAATCACAATATCAAACCAATTCTAGTACGAACACTCAAACTACAATCTACATCCTATGATAACATAGATATAAAGCACGCTTAGTTGCTAAAAGGTTTCATCAAATACCTAATATTGATTACAATGAAACTTTTAGACCTGTTGTGAAACCTGTTACTATTTGCATGCACTTAACTATAGCAATTATGAAAGGATAGAGTAAATGTTAATTAGATGTCAATAAGCTTTTCTTCATGGCATCTTAGATGAAAATGTCTATACGGTTTGTCATTTGGAAGGCAAGGGTTCTTCAGAATGACGCAACTGCCCACTTCGTTCGACGAGATTTTTTTTGCATTTTTGGTAGAGAGAAAAAAATTGAGTTAAGGCTTCGTTCGACGGCAACATTTTTGCTTGAGAGAAAATTTGAGGTTTTTATTGTGTGAGGGAAAGAAATTAAAAAATTTTAGAATTTAGGGATTTTTCATTTGGAATTTTTTTTAATGACACAAAAAATTTGTCATTAATTAATGGCGTAAAAATTGTGTCAAAAGAAATTAAATTGTGTATGTGTCAAGCAATAATCTGTATTTTTATTTTTAACGATACAATTCACCTCACTCCACCGATTTTTTTTTTATTTTCAACGACAAAATGTCTTGATTAATTAGTAGTGCCATTAAAACTCATTTTTCTAGTAGTGAATCATTTGGTTTTGATGTCAAAAGCACTTATCCTATGGTTTGTCATTTGAAAATGGTTCTTTATGTGTAACGCCCCAAAAATTAAGAAAAATTTTAAGCTTAATTATTTTAGTTTAAGTTAATTATGTTAGAATTATTAGGGGTTATTTGAGATATTTGTGGAGAATTATTTAGTTTGTGAAAATTAGGATTACTTAAATATTTATTGGAAGAATATTTAACTAATTTTTTAAATTGAAATTTGGTTGTTAAGTTTTGATTTTTTGGATGGATTGAATTTGTTAATTAAATTTGGTGGAGTTTAGAGAATTATGAAATTGTATATATAATTAAGTTATGGAATGATAAGAATAATTATATTATGAGGATAATATAATTATTAAGAAAAATATATAATATTTTTGGAAAAAGAGAAAAATGGTTGTGATGAGATATTAATGAGGAAAAAGAATATTGATTTTTTATTTATTTTAAAACAAAAAGAAAGAGATGGAGAATATAAATAATAATAATAACAATAATAAAGCACCTAGAACCATGTGCACACTATTCATCTTCTTCCTTATTCATCTCCTCAAGTTGTCCTAGCCGTTGTAGCCCAAGGACCACTGTTGTTCATCATCTTCGTTCGGCTGCTGTGTTCAGACTAGGGGTGAAATCTGGTTGGGTTGAGAGACATTCTCAATCCAACTCATATTTTTGGGTTATTTGGGTTGGTAACCCGAGTAATTCGAATTTAATTTCGAACCCAATCTAACTCAACCCATAAAATATGGGTTGGGTTGGGTTGGGTTGTCGGGTTGTATAGGTTTTTTTTTTCGTTTCTAGTTACATTTAAATCGGGTTGTATAGGTTTGT
>JBBPDI010000029.1:25042699-25054625 GCA_037974545.1 Cucumis variabilis | reverse complement strand
AAGAATGTAAACATAGTAAAATATAATCAAATCAATTTACAATTAGAGGCTTAATAAAGGGGAGAATATTAAGGAGAGATTTGTGGATCTAAATTATCTTCTAATATCCTCCCTCAATCGGATGACTCAAGTTGAGTTAGTAGTTTGTCTCGTAGGTGAAGAAATGTTGAAGTCAAGTGTGGCGTTATGACTATATTGGTAAGTTATTTGCTGGAAGAGATGTAACGAATGAAGATGTCTTTGCAAAGAACTTTTCCTCGAACAAAGTGTTAATCAATCTCAATGTGTTTTTGTTTGAGCATGAAAGACAAGATTAGGAGCCATGGATATAGCTGAAATATTATCTCACCATAATGTTGTCGAGGTCTTAAGAGGAATACAAAGATCACAAATAAGTTATCGGATCCAGTAGAGATCAACGGTAGTAGTGGCAAGTGAGCGATATTTTGCTCATGTGGAAGAACATGAGACTATAGGTTGCTTTTTAGAAGACCAAGAGATTGGATTATAACTGAGGAAGGCAATGAATCCGAAGGTGGACGTTGATCAGAAGTATCACCAGTCCAATCAGAGATAAAAGGTTTGTAGAGAGAATGAACCTTAGTGTAAATTTATTCCAAGGGTCGGAGTATCACGCAGATTGATATTTGAGGATGCGTTTGACTGCCGAGAAGTGAATTATAGTTGGTTTGTGCATGAATTGACTGAGAAAATTTACGGAGAATGCAATATCAAGGCGAGTAAAGGTAAGGTATTATAAGGAACCAACTAGTCTGTGATATAGGAATGAATCATTAAATGATGGTGCAGTGGTGTAAAGATCAAGAGAAGTAGACATTAGTGCGACACAAGGTTTTTCAGAGGTCATTCTCGATGTGTGAAAAAGGTCATTAAGATATTTGGCTTGGTTAACAAAAATGTCATCAGTGGAGAAATGTATTTCAAGACCAAAAAAGTATTTTAAAGGACCAAGATTGGATATTTTGAATTTAAAGCTAAGGCCAATTGGTTTTTTAGAAGAGAAATATATGAAGAGTCAGGGCTACGGACAATGATCTCATATACATACAAAAGTAAGTAACTGAGAGAAGATCTGATTGATCAAATGAATAATGAGGGATCACTGGCAGAAGTAACAAAATCTAGAGTAAATAAATAAGATGTAAAACGTTTAAACCAAGTGTGAGGGACCTGTTTGAGGCCAAAAAGACTCTTGTGGAAGAGACACACGTGATTTGGACATGTTTGTCCTAGAAGCTAGTAGGTTGAGACATGTAAACTGTTTCCTAGAGAATACCATGAGAAAGGTATTTTTAACATCTAACTGGGTCCAGGACCAATTATATTGAGCAACAAGAGCAAGAATAATTCATATAGTAGGTTTCTCGACAACAGGACTAAAAGTTTCATCAAAATTAAAACCTTGTACCTGATGATAACCTTTAGCAACTAGTTGTGCTCTGTGACGAGTAATAAAGCCATCATGATCATATTTTTTTGCAGAAAATCCATTTACAATCAACAACATTCATAGATAGAAGTCAAGGTACTAAGGACCAAGTACATTGTTGTAACCATTTGAACTTTTAAGCTAAGCTAAGGTCATTATTCAAAAGATAAATATCAAAAGATACTTTCTTGAAAAGGGAAAACTTTTTTTTATATATAAAATTAATAGATGTTCGAAGACATAAAATCGATAGAACCATTAATTTGAAAATATGACTCGTGGGTTCTAACAATTCTTTAAAGAAATAAAGATAAACAAATGAGACAAAACTTTAAATAAAGTATTTAAAACCAAAATATTGAAAAATGATACATAGATACGAAAGAAAAACTGAGTTCCCATATGGCATGTCATGGGACCCTTCTTATCACTCACTAGCTTTTCAGATCCTATACCTTTGTCTATAATATAAAACATAGAAAAAAGTGAGTGTATATGTTGGGGAAATTATTGACCCATTTATTTGTACCTAACTCTCAATCCATAGCATATATATATTCATTATTTTGATATTTTATGTAGAATATGAAAGAAGACTTTGTTACAAATTCAACGCAATGAAAAACACTTAAAACGGAGTTCAAATGAAGGAGAACTGTCAAAACAAAAATTAGGACCAAATAAATAAATATTAAAAAAGCCTTGATACGCGTTAGCCGTCGCGCGCGCACACCACCTCCATGTTACCGGTTTGAAACTACCAGGATGAGAATTATCTCTTCAACATTAATCTGGTTGGAAATTTCATAAATAATTATTCTCACATGTCCCAGACGTCTTGAGTTCGAATCTCATTCAACGCAGAAAAAATTAGAATTATTTCAAACCTATTCGCAAGCGTGAATCTCTACCTCTCACCAACCCCACGTGTCATCTTCTGATGTGTGAATCTCCAACTCAGACGTCCCAAGTTTGAATTTCTGTGCCTTAATTTCATATATATATATATATATATATATATATATATATATATATATATTCAATGACAATTTCGTAAATCTTTTGCAACTTTTCGAAATCAATCCATTTTCCATCTATTCTTAGTGTGCCTCAGCCTTCAGGTGACGGTTTTGAATTCCATGGGTGGTTAATTGTTTGATTTTCTTTTCTATATAAGCTCTAATTCCCCATTAATTCATATTGAATTCATCATTTTCTCTCAAAATCAACCCAAATTTCACCAAAAATTCTCCCAAATTCAATTATTCCAGAATCCTCCCTCTCATTTCTGCCATTTTTCACCCAAAAAAATTCTAAATTTGATCTTTAATTCTCATGGAAGAGTAAACTTCAATTGAGGTAAGATATTAGGGTTGGGAAATTCTTTTGAGGGATTATTTTTTTTTCACAAGAATTCATGTAATTTTCTTGATTTCTTCATCAACTAATATCTTGATTATAAAAATATTAACTTTTTAATTCTTTCAAGTCTATCTTAACATTACTTTCATGTCCTCAGGATCCTTCTCATTCAGATGTGATACCAGTTTATTCATGTCCCCCTCCTAAACTCAATGCGTTATAATTGTGCTTGAAGAACATTGAATTCCTCACACATTGCAGTTAACCATTCAAAATACTTGGAGGCTTTAGTGTATGATGTGGGAGTCAGGATAGTAGTTGTGATATAGAATGTCTTTGGTTTAAAAGTGCCCGATTTTGCTTGAGTTTGCATAACATAGTGTTATGAGAAGGAGGTGGAACTGTTAAATGGGTTGCGACATCTATCTCATTTCCTGTATCGACTGTAGATGAAACATGCAAAGACTGAGAAGTGGCATTAGTATGCATAAAAGATGAGCAAGTAGTGTCAACAACGGGAGGGTTAGGAGTGGAGATTGTATATTAGGAAT
Organism: Cucumis variabilis; assembly: GCA_037974545.1. Classification (NCBI taxonomy): domain Eukaryota; kingdom Viridiplantae; phylum Streptophyta; class Magnoliopsida; order Cucurbitales; family Cucurbitaceae; genus Cucumis; species Cucumis variabilis. The sequence continues at coordinate 25,051,262 of JBBPDI010000029.1, read as the reverse complement.
GGAGGCAAAGTTTGAGGGTGTATGATGTGGAATGTTTAGTAAGGTGAGTAGTATGCTTGGAGCAGAAGTGGATTGAGATTGGGATGGAGAAGGAGTTGTGGAGTTTGCATAGGGAAATATTGTTTCACGAAAGAAAACATGTTGTGAAACAATGGTTTGTTTGATTAATGGATTATAACTAATATAGTCTTTAAAATTCTGAGGATAGCCTAAAAATATGTGTTGTGTGATTTTTAGTTCAAGTTTGTGTTTGGTGTAGGGCTTAAGAAGGGGATACCATGCACACCTAAAAACTTTTAAATGATGCAAATCAGAAGTGTAACCAAAAGCATTTCAAATGGTGACAACATTTTAAGTGAGAAAGAGGGCATTCGATTAATAAGAAAAACTGTAATAGAGAAAACGTAAGGCTAAAATTTAAGAGTAACAGAGAAATGAAGAATTAGAGACATTGTAGTTTCAACTATGTGACGATGTTTACGTTCGACAATGTCATTTTGCTCATATATATAAGGACATGATTTTTTGTTAGAAATACCTTTAGAATAAAAAAAATTATAAAGAGGTGTTGCAAAATTTTCCACCACCATTTGATCAAAAAATTTTCATTTTTTGAGAGATTTGATTTTCAACAAAGAGAAAAAAAAAATTTAATAATAGAAGGAACATCTGATTTGTATGCAATAGGAAAGAGCGAAGTAAATTTTCTAAAATTGTCAGTAAAACTAACATAATGTTGATTTCCATTAGAAGAAATTATTGGAGAGGGTCCCCATACATCGTTGTGAGCAAGTTGAAGTGGTGTAAGAAAAGTAGATAAAGACATAGAAAAAGGTAATTTTGTCATTTTTGCTTTAAGCAACTAATGCAATTGCATGTAGAAAGAGATAAGAGACAGATAAATCAATACAAGATAAAATGGAACTAAGAATCTTTGGAGCAAGATGACTAAAACGAAAATACCATAATGATGAACCCTTCTATTTTGCATGAAAATTAAAAGTTTGGGAATGCATGGTAGATGTGGATAGAGTAGAAGTACTGGGAATATAATAGAGACCATTGATGCTTTCACTAGTATATAGAGTTTGGCTAGTGACTTTATCATGAATAAGGAACTAGTCAGTATCAAAGATATAAATGCAGATATTGTCAAGACAAAATTTATGAACAGATAAGAGATTTGTAGCAAGTTGAGGAGCATGAAGTATTTTAGAAAGATTAACGTATAAGAGGTAGTTGAGAGTTTACCAATGTCGGTATTTTGGATATTTAAAGGTTGGTGATTTCCCACTGTGATAGTTTTCTCACCATTATAATTGTTGGATAAGTGCTTGGTTAAAAACCTGCTTGGGGGGTTTTTGTTTTGTTTATGCAAACCTTGCTTTCATGGATCTCTTGCCCAAGATGTGAGAGTTGTGAATGTGATTGTTTTGAAATTAGGATTGTGTTTCATGGGACTTAGCATTCAAACTTATTGTAGAATGTTTGTTTGTTTATTTGTTTGACGGTGTGATAACGTGTCATTGAATATGAATCATTGCATGCAAAATACTCTCAATGTCTCCACCACCTACTACTATGTTTGCAAGTGTAAGTTTTTCTATTGCTTATCCAAGTGTAAACGAAATAATAGGTTTACTGGGTTATTTAGGGTCGGATATAGAGGATTGATATTGAAGCTTAGTTTTAGGGTCTACTTATCAACTAAGCATGATGACAAATGAGTTAAAAGAATATAAAAAGAATCAAAACTACTTGAATATCCTAGAGATGTTGTAAAGTTAATTAAATGAGGTGGTTGTGCAATAAAGGAGTGAGTGAACTAACTTGTATGAGGAAGGTGGTGAAGGAATGTCTAATGCTACGAGGTGATTAAGCTGTACAACCACCTCAACACGATATACCTCACATAACTAGTTTATGATTAAGGCCTGCTCCTCTCAAAGTCATTAAATGCCACACTTGGTCTCCTTTCAGGATCGAAATGACTAAATCTAGTTAGGTGAGTTATATCTAGCAATGTTCACTTATAATACTTAGAGTGTTTCACATTAAAGGACGACAACCTCTCAGAGCTCAGTGTCCACACTTGTTCACCTTTCGACATACTGATAATGTATACAAATATCTGTTATTATAGCTTCTTTTATTAGAATAATGCGGTCAGAATGCCTAAGAAGAGGATCAAAGCACGTAACTTATGTTGTAAATACATAAGTATTTAAAAATACATCTTACATAAGTATCATGTCTTATTTACGCGATTGCCGTGTTTAAATGTAGAATAAGTGGAGAGGAAGAAATGAGTAAATCACAGAGAATATCTCCAGGTGAGGGACCGCATCATCATGGGAGGAAGGCTCACTAGAGGACAAGAAGGATAGTTGGAGTTGATGTGACTTCAGAAAGCTGCAATCTGTGCTGACAGTCTTAGATGAATAGAAATTTCCTACCAAAAACTGCTTATAAAAATACTTCATCTCTATCAACCAAAAGAGAGGCCTATATGGGTCAGCTGAAGGCTTGAATGGGCCAGTAGAAGGTCCAAATAGACCAAAATAATGTCTGAAGAAGGCCAAAACCTAGAGAGAAAGACGGAAGGGAGTAGCCTTTCCGCCATATATAAAGATATTATTATTCTTCTCCAACCAGATTGTAACGTGAAAGCTTAGAGTTTGAGTGTAGAAGAATCCATTCCCTGTTCCCCCTAACTTATATGCTACTTTCCATTTTCTTTTCTTTCCATTTTTTGCATTCTTCATAATATATACTGTTTATATTGTACAATGGTCAAAGGCCTACATTATTTGTAGATGTTGCATGTTTATACCTTTCAATTCATTATTTCTTTGCTTTCCATTGGTCAATGTGTTTTTGGTGGTTTGTATTAGTGATAAGCTCTTGATAAGAAGTGTCACTTATAATGCTTATTACATTTATTGAGCTATTCTCATTGTTTAGCCAATGTAAATCGCCAACTACTGAGAGGGTAAGATGGCTAACGCGTAAGGAAGATTTCTCTTCCTTCATGAGATACTTCCATCATTTGTATCCTGAAAGGTGAGCAAATATGGGTACTATGCACCGAAAAGTTGTCATCCTTAATCGCGAAGATCTATAAAAAATATGAGTGAACCCTTTTAGACACACCCTTTTGTTCACTTGGATCCCGAAAGAGCAAGCTCTCCTTAATCACAAACCAGTTGAGCAAGATATATTTGAAGGGCTAAAAGCCCTAGGCAGCAGAAGGTTTTACAGAATCATTCCTCAATTTAATTTGGGAGTTCCAAAATACCAATACATTGATAATATTTAGAAACAAAATTCTAAAAGGCTAAGCATGCTTTTAAATTAAAAGATACGAGAATGAAAAACTTATGTAGTTTGACGCCTCTAAATCTACAAACTCCAAATTGGAACACCACCCATCAGAGACCTTCCTATCCTCTAGGATGAGATTGGTTTATGGGAACCAATTGAGATTAGAAAAGGTTTAGAGAGAAACTATTTTTGCAGAGAGCAAAAATATTGGCTTAAAGAAAAATTATTTTCTTCTACATATTTATAACTCTCTTTCATTGAGGGAGTAGGAGAGAATCATGAGATTCTATTAATTTAAAAAATATTAAATTAATAGAAATTTCAAATAAACTAATTAATAAATAAATTAATCAATTAATAATTAATTAAACCATATTTAATTAAATATTTCATTTAAATCATATTTAATAAATATCTCTCCAATATCTTATAGTTTTCAATTAATTTAATAAAATAAAATAAAACTAAACTATTAATTAATTCTCCTCACAATTAATAACTAAATTAAATATCTTATATTTAACTTAAATTAAATTTGAATCATATTCAAAATAAATTTATCTCATAACCAATAATTTTAATATGAATCCAATTCACATTAAATTCATTTTTGAACTCATTCAAATATTTTATCTCTTATAAATTAATTTTGAATCATATCTAAAATTAAATTTATATAATAAAGTTTGATTAAAATATAAACTTTATATTATTATGTATCACCATACATTATATTAATTCCTAAAGTAAATTTGAACATTTCAAATTACAACTAAGATAAATAAATTTCATTACTCTTGACGAGATAGGAATGAGACTTAATGGACGTATAAATCAGAAGTTATAACTATATGAGATTAATTGGCATTCGTTAACTGTGTGTACACTCCACTAAAGACTCACAGCCGAACTCTTCTCACTGTAGATATATTTTTGTGTCTATGGATATAGACCAATAACAGTAAGTTAGTCTTTCACGAGTGTTCGTAACATCAGTTGGGTCAAATTACTATTTTACCTCTTGGTTACTTCTAGTCCTTAAATACAAGTGGTCGTCTAATGAACAATCTATTTATGGTCCACAAATAAGCAGAAATCCCTCTCATGTCACAGAGAGGGTAGGGCCCTTTGTTCAAGTCTCCTAGACACTATTTAAGGGAACACTTATCTACTTACCCTAAAGTAGGAAAGGAGTGAATTCCATATTGTGTTACTATTTCGTGGTCTGGTCTTATGCAAACTCATTGCATAGAATACCCTCACTCGCATGTCACCTACACGAATGCGTTGGATCATTGCGTTTGTATCAAATACAAAGTGAATTGTATCCATAGTGTTACTGGGATAAGGTACCCAAACTTATCCCTATACTAAAGACTCTTTAAGATGATCTCATACATTGATCCATGTATGTCTTTACATACTGTTCAAGACGCATCAAGCAACTTAAGATGTTAGTTTATTGAATTTAGGTTATTAAGACAAAATTAATAATATAATCAATAATATTTACTATAACAATAACACTTTATTAATAACAATCAATGGACTATATTTACAATCTACGAGTTTTAGAACATAAATCTCAACAAACTCCCACTTGGACTAAAACTCTAGTATCTATGGGATGTGCATAATAAAGTAATCCTCAAACATTGGAAATCACTACAAGAAATAAGATTTTTCCCGACGTAGCAATACGTCATCGAAAACCCTAACCAACATCGGGGAAGGTTACTGCGATGTCATAGACGACGTCGGCAGACACGTTGGGAAAAGCACATCGAGGATACTTTCTCTGATGCAGCTCACGTCAACATCGAAGAAAATTTTCCCAACGCACGATACAACACGTCACAAATGGCTTTCGCGATGCGACATAGCAAAAGGTTTCCGCGACGCGGTGTCGCAAAATTTTCCATGATGCGGCGTCGTGGAAGGCTTTAAATAAATATATTTTTAATTAATTATTTTTTTTAATTAATTATTTTTGGAGAATGAAATTGGATAGAAGAAGGGACGGAGATGCACGATTCAGAGAAGGGAAAGAGAGAAAGTATAAAGAATGAGAGAGGGAGATGAGCGATTTAGAGAAGGAAAACATGGAGAAAGTAGAGGAAATGAGAGAGAGAGAGTGATGAATATTAAAAGAGGAGAAAGAGGGGAACAAGGACACTTCTGGCAACAACAATGGTGACGGCGAAGACGAACGGACGATAGCACAAATCTTCTCCTCTCCCTCTCTCTCGGTCGATTTTCTCTTCCTTTCATTTTGCAATCGGTTATGTGTTGAAGGAGGAAGAAATAGAGTGGACTTTCCCCGACATTTTCGAACACGTGCAGAAGGACCATTTCCTCGACGTCGAGTAACCCTAGCATTGCAGAAAGGTCAAATAACGAATTAATTATTTAAACATTCCCCAACGTTTGGTTCTTTTGCGTTGCAGAAAGTGGAGATATTAAATTAAATATTAAACTTTTCGCGACGTTTGGTTCTTATGAGTCGCGGAAAGTGGAGATACTAAATTTAATTTTTAGACTTTTCGCTACGCTTTGTTCCTTTGCGTCGCAGAAAGTCACTTTCTGCGACGTAAAATAGTGTGCGTCACGGAAAGTGACTTTCTGCGATGTATCATACTGTGTCGCAGAAAGTGACTTTTCGAGACATCAAAATAGTGTGCATCGTGGAAAGTGAACGTATTAAATTTAATTTTTAGACTTTCCGCAACGTAGCATCGTGTACATCGCGGAAAGTTACTTTTCGCAACGTAATATTACATACGTCAGTAAAAGGTGATTAACGATGATGCACCTTTTGCCGACGTTGTTTTTGGCATCGCAGTTGTTTTGATTTCTTGTAGTGAATAGTAAAATGTACAAGTATATTACATAAAATGTATATATACAAATACAATAAACTAGGGCATCCTCATATCCATTACACATCTCCAACTTGTCCTAGATTACCTAAATGTTCATATCTCATAGACCTGGACTTTTTAGATGACCCTCGAACACTTTAGCCGTGAGAATCTCCATAAATGGATCAATAATGTTATGCTCCAAAGCGATCTTGGTGACAATCACATCACTTCGTTCACAATCTCCCGTATCAAATGATACTTCCTTTCTATGTTTTTCCTCATTTGTGGCTGCGAGGTTCTTTAGAATTGGTTACTCTCCCACAGTTATCACAATATAAAGTGATGGGCATGTTCATGTTTGGAACAACATCCAAGTCATGCAAGAACTTCCTAAGCCAAACTGCTTCTTTTGCTGCTTCACAAGCAGCGACATATTCGACCTTTATAGTAGAGTCTGCGATACATCCTTGCTTGATGCTACACCTTACCATAGCTCTTCCGTTTAGGGTGAACACTGATCCCTACGTGAATTTCCTAGAATCCTTATCAGTTTGAAATTTAGAGTCGGTGTATCCTATAAGGATCAAATCCTTAGCTTCATATACAAGCATGTAGTCTCTCGTTCTCCTAAGATACTTGAGAATAATTTTAACCATCGTCCAATGGTCTAACCCTGAGTTGGACTGATATCTACTGACTATTTCCACTGCATAACAAATATCTGGTCTAGTGCAGAGTATAACATACATTAAGTTGCCCACAACTTTAAGCTACTCACAATTGAGGCATAGGAAATACGTCTCATATCCTCAACTTCTTAAGGTGTATTAAGACACTGTTGTTTAGACAAGTGAATCTCGTGCCTGAAAGATAATAAATCATTTTTAGAGTTATGCATTGAATATCGAACCAACATTTTGTCTGTGCCTCTTTCAAATCTTTCATTTGGAATTGGGCTACTAGCCAAGTTTTAAAGTCAGTTAGGTATCCTACATCATTTCCAATGAGAAGGATATCGTCCACATAAAGTACTAGGAAAGCTACTTTACCTTTGTTGATTTTCTTGTATACACAAGGTTCATCAACGTTTTGATCAAAACCGTAAGATTTGATTATAGTATCAAATATAATGTTCCAAAATCTAGATGCTTGTTTCAACCCATAATAGATTGATTCAGCTTGCAAACTTTTTACTCCTGACCTTGGGTTATGAACCCTTCGGGCTGAGACATAAAGATACTCTCTTCAAGATTGTCATTCAGAAAAAAAGTTTTGACAACCATTTGTCATATTTCATAATCATAAAAAATGGCTATGGACAAGAGAATTCTTATAGACTTTAATATAGCAACAGGGAAAAAAGTTTCCTCATAGTCAACCTCTTCCCTTTGGGTATACCCTTTTGCTACAAGTCTAGCTTTGAAGGTCTATACCTTCCCAACTGAATCTATCTTTCTCTTATAGATCCATGTGCACTCTATAAGTTTTATCCCTTTAGGTTGATCTATAAGCTCTCACACTGGATTGAAATATATACTCCTTTTGCTACAATGGGTCTTCAACGCCATCATCTGGTATAACAACCTGAGTTTTAGTTAAACTCAAGTAACAGTTAGGTTGTGATACAATCCTCCTACTGCGTCAAGGCATCTCAACGACTAAGAAAGATGAGACTGACCTGATGTGTTGGTTTCATCAAATCTTGATGAGGGACTAGCTTCATCAACAACTCTTGTTGATTCATTAGTAGCTTCACTTAATACTAATTTGCTTCGTGGTTTATGATCTCTTATGTAGTCTTCTTTCAAGAAATTAGCATTTGTCGATATAAACACTCTATTTTCTTGTGAATCAAAGAATAGACCACTCTCATTTCTTTAGGGTAACCAACAAATTAGCATAACCTTGAACGAGGTTCCAACTTCTTGAGATTTGTCACTAACACGTGTACTGGATAACTCCAAATTTTGAAGTAGCTTAAACTAGATTTACGTTATCTCCATAACTCGAAAGGTGTTTTATAAACACTCTTCAAGGAAACATTGTTCAAGATATGAATTGCAGTCTCTACTACATGCCCTTAAAACGAACTAGGCAATTGAGCACAACTCATCATTGAACAAACCATGTCTAACAAGGTTCTATTTCTCCTTTCTGATACACCATTTTGTTGAGGTGTACCAGGTACTGAGAGTTAGAATTGGATTTCATGTTCTATCATATAGTCCTGGAATCTCAAATCCATGTACTCTCTGTTAGGATTTATGTCCTAAAACGCGTAGATTGTAAATATAATCTATTGACCGTTATTAATAAAGTATTATTATTGTAATAATTGTTATTGATTATATTATTAGTTTTGTCTTAATAACCTA
>JBBPDI010000029.1:25012983-25031052 GCA_037974545.1 Cucumis variabilis | reverse complement strand
TCCTAGATAGTTTTATGGACTACTTCATTGATAATTGATGAAAGAGAGCCTCAAAAGCAGTAAGTTCCAAAGCAGGAATTTTTTTTTTTTGAAAAAAAACAGAAGAAAAGAACATCGAAATCATTGAATCCATTGATAAATTTAACAAAAGAAATTACCAATCATAATCGTGTTTTCCTCCCTCAGTCGACGAAAGCAGATCGTCAATCCCACTCTTGGCCAATTTCACCGATCCAACAGAAAGCCTCCCCAATTTCACCGACGCTAACATTAAAACGAAAATCAAATACTTAAAAAACACTAATCAAGAGAGCTAAAGAACAATACACAGCTTTAATCCATCCATCCAATCACAAAAGCACCAGATTTTCAAAAACCCAATCGAGGAATCTCAAAATCCAGCGTACATTAGCATGAATCGAGAGAAATCCGTATTTAGTTACCATCAGAGGAGTCATCAGAGGCAGTAACGGAGAGACTACGGCGATTCTTGGAGAAGAGATCCAGATTCTCATCGGAATCTTTAGAGATTCCAGTGAAGCTATGACCACGGCGGTGCTGTGACAGGAGAGGAGCATTGCGGGAGCCAGAAAGAGGCTCACGCCAGTTCCGGTTCATGAAGGAGAATGCAGTGGGAATGAAGGAAGAAGGAAGAAGGAGAAGAGAAAAATGGGGGAGGAGGGAATCAGTAATGGAAGTTTGTATATTTGAGAAAGAAAACAGAGAGAGAAGGAAGAGACAGAGTCAGCGTCAGATCCATATTTGGGTTCTGGGAACGGCCGGTTTAGCCGAGGCTCGATCTCAAGAGTACACTCTAAACTACGAACTCTATTATTACTTTTTTCTTCTTCTTCATTTATATAATAACATTCAACTTCACTCTTCCTCTCTCTTACAAATATACTTTTTATTTTCCACCTTTACTTCTTTCTTTCGATTTTTAATTATAAATATTCACTACAATTTTTTGTCTCCAAAGTTCATTCTTAGTTTTATCTATAAACCTTTAATCTTTCTAACGATTTAATCTAAATCATTAAAATTTGATGTTAGTTTTTGAGCCACAGTAATTTTATAAAAATATTGAGTCTAACTAGCTTGTTTATTTATTTATTTATATAACAGATTTGGTTAAATGTTAAAGTTTAAATTGTTACAAATTTTACGGTATACAAATTATGTTTTTATATACTAAGGTTAACGGATTCTGACTCAAACTTAGAAGTACAAGGATATGTTCATTACAAACGAAATTTCATGTATTAAATTGTTATTTTTACGAAAATTAAGTGTTAAAATTGATTTTTTAACCTATAATATATAGACATTTTTTCTATTGAGATTTGACTTTAGTTTCTTCTTTTTGGAGTTCGTTTTTTTTTCTTTTTACTTTTTACAAATGGTTGTGACACTTGGAGTTTGTTTAGATGTACTTAAGAAAAAAAAAACTTTTTTTATTTAAAGAAAGGTTAGGAAATTGAATTTCAAACTTTGAAGTTTGAAGTTATAATTGTGCATACCTACTCCTTTGCTAATTTTTAGTCATTATTTATATGTAAATATTTTCTTTTACAAAATAAAATGATATAAATGTGAAGTTGAACCTCTAATTTCTCAAATAAGTTTGTATCTTACCAATTAAATTATAATACTTGAGAGTTGAGGGGTGAGCAAATGATAAAAGACATTTATTAATGGAAAATTTTTAAAAATAGTAAATTTTACAAAATATTTACAATCTATAGCAAATTATATCATTATAGTGATAGAAGACTATCAATGATAGAATCCAAAATTGTTTGTATATATTTTAACTTATTGAGTTGTTATACTTTAGATTGTAGTTTGATTTTTAAATCTTTAAGGAGATTTATTAAAGATTTAAACGAACTGATCAACCGACCAACGATAGATTTGTACTCTTCCACGATAGAATTTAGTATGAAAATGTACTAAACTGATAATAGTTGGTTTAGTGACAATTTGGTTGAAAAATAAACTACGATGGATATCCCCACCCAACGTGAATATTACAACTTCTTTTGCATTGGCTTATGAATACATCACAATTATTGGTCGCCTTTTTTGTTTATTTGTTTTATTGTTAATTATTATTATTATTCTATTCTTTTCTTTCTTTTTGGGTAAAGATCCATTCGATCATTTTGAGAAGCTTATATAAGATTCTAAGGTAAAAACTTTTGGCATTTAAAAAGGTAGATTCTAATTTTATATGTTATATATATATATATATATTTGGTTCAAATCTTATTTTAATATTTTAGTTCTATGGTTGTTTTAAATAAAGTAAAATAAATAAAAATATTTACAAATATAACAGAATGCCACTTATATACTATCATTTATCATTCATAGACACTGATAGATATATATTATTGGCTCTCTTTATTTATCACATATAGACAATGATATTTTACTATATTTTTAATAATTTTGTCATTTAAAATAATTGTACGTAATTCTATTTAATTATTATTTTTAAAAAATTAAAAATGTAAAAAAGAAAAAATAAATATCACAACAACAAAATGAATTAAAATAAATTTGTCATCAAACAAGACCTCTGGTTCATTAATTTATTCACAGCGATTTAATAAAGCAGAGGATTTTTTAAAAATAGTAGATTTTACAAAATATTTACAACCTATAGCAAATTCTATCACTCATAGTCATTGATATACTATAGGCATTGATATACTATAGTGATAGAAAACTATCAGTGATAGAATCTAAAATTTTGCTATAACTTGTAAATATTTTAATTTATTTTACTATTTTTAAAAATGTTTCTTGAAAGTATTTATTTCAACTATTAAACTTTGAAAAAAAATTGAATTTTGTTTGTTTGTTTGTTTTTTAAATTTTACTTTTAAGTGATAACATATGTGTGAATTTAGGTTATCTATTGAATGTGAGTATGAGATGCACGTAAATTAGTTGGAAAGGATATTGAATAATTAAGTGTTAACTCAAAAAAGAAAAATTACAACCAAAAAAATGAATTTTGAGAAGTATATACCCAAAATGATTATTTATATTTAAAACTTAGTTATGAAAATATACCATTTATGAATAAAATGGAGAGTAACTCAATTCATTAAATTGTGATTTGGTTTTGAATGGAATAGTAAAAAGTCAATGCAATTTAGTTCAGATTGGTTGTGAAATAATATAAAATGATATGCTTGGCTATAAATGTATTAGCATATTTCCCCTACCATGAACAAAATAGTTGAAAGAAACAATTTTAAATTAATTATTTTGTTTGGAACGATAAAGATATATTTAAATTGAATATATCTAAAATTTTCTAATATACATAGATTTTTATCTATGGATATGCTCACAAATTGACAAGATCAATTATGTAATTTACTTTAATATAATTCTTATGAAATCCACCATTTTGGTCAACAAGTTTATAAGTTAAATCAGGATTTAAAATCATTTTAGATTTGAAATTCATTTTTTTTAGTGGTAATAAACAATAGAATCCTTCAAATATTTTTATTTTTCAAAATCTTAAAAAGAAAAAAAAGACATGAACATTATGAGAGAACAAATCTTATCACATTAATGTGTCTTTATCTAACTATATTTTAGGTTAGGGTTGCATATATATTTTTTATATATTTTTTTTTTTGTTATTTTGTTATTCTTTTGGGTAGGTAGTTGAGTTTATTGGTGATTTTTGTTGTTGTTGGGTTTTGACATTATTGTTTCTTTCAAGTGTGATTGTTTTATTAACTATATTTTTATTGCAATTTATTGATAAAAGAGGATTGGTTCCACTATTCATTTTTCTAATTCAATTTATATTTTCCTAAATAATAAATTTATGTTCTCTTCAATCATAATATGTAAACTTAAAATGATATCTATATACACGTGGGAATTTACATCAAGAGAAGAAAATGGAAATATTTACATCATATAACAAAAGAAAATAAATATTTTAGGCTTGGGTTAAAATTTTGGTTATTCATTTTGGGCCTGGATTAAAATCTTGCTATGGTAAATACTTTGTCAATTATTCTATTTTAAAAAATTCTTCATATATATACATTCAAAATTTTCTTAAATAAAATATTAAAAATATTTCAAAAGTTTAAATTTTATTAATGATAGATATGGATAGACTTTCATGGGTGTCCATTAGAATTAATAGATAAGGATAGAAGTTTATTAGTGATAAAATCTGAAATCCTTTTATATTTTGTAAATATTTTGATACTAAAAGTGTAAATAAATTAGAAAGGTTGAGGAAAGACTTTATTAGGAATGAGTTTGGGTGTTGCACCCATACCAAAAAAGTAAATGGAAAAGAAGAAGTTAGTAGTTTGGTTCACGTTGAAAGATTAAGAGTTGTAAGAGAACTTGGAAAATGTGTGGTTGTAGTGGAAATATAAAGCTTCCTCACACACTCATGTTGTTGCTATTTGTCCCAATATTGAATGCACAATGCATCGGTTCTAGTAACCCTAATTTAAAAAGAAAAACACCTTTGCTACCTCTATTATTATTATTATTGCATTTAAATTAATCCTTATATAAAGAAATTAATTATAAAAAAATCTTTTTTCTTTCTTCTTTAACAACTCTATACTCTTCTTTATTTGGACTCTTTCCCTAGTGAAAAGCTTTCCAAAAATTCGATCAATCTCTTCCTTTCAATAAGAATATTTGACGTTTTGAAAACATAAAAAAAACAATAAATATTACTTGACGTTTTTAAAATGTAAAAAAAAAAATACATCGCTTGATGTTTAAAATACCAAACATGCCTTTGTCAACATACGATTAATATGGGACTCGTGCATGTAATAGATTTGGTACACAATCTTTAGATTTGACTATTATTGGCTTTAGATTATTTGAGTTCCTAAATTTAATTTTTTTAAAGATTTTTAGTACGGTTTGGATTTGGTACACAATTGTGTGCCAATATCCCAACTATTTTTGTCAAGATCTCTTATATTGAGAAAGAGACGATGGAATGGGAAAAAAAATTGCAGAAGATGGAAAGGAAGAACAAACCTGAAATATTAAAAAATATCTAGCTTCGTGAACTTTTTTATTTTGTTATACAGGTGGTAAATATTTTGGTATTATGTTATATTTATGAAAATTTTCCTTTTAGAAAACTAATTGTGTCTATAAATTTCTTTATTTTAACTTGACTTTTGAATTAATTTTAAAATATATGATTATAAACAATTTAAAAGTCTTGTATTAATAAAAGAAAACTTTAGTCCAATAAAATATGTGGCGGGATATTTTTTATTTAAAAAATATTTTTAATACATTTTTTTTGGTAGAAAAGTGAAAAACATAAAAATTAGATACAACCCTAGGATGCACCTAATCATAAGTTATGAATTCAAAAAGTTATTGTTAAAAGGAAGAATATAAAAAGAAAAAATATATTAATCTTTCTTCTCAAAAGCTTAATAAATAAACTTTGAAAATCTTTTTCTTTTTTCATTTCTTTCTTTTCCTATTTTATAAGAAATTGTGTGGGTTTTTTTCTCTATTATTATTATTAACTTGGTAGAACAAATCTTTATTTTTTTTTTTCCATTTACAAAACAAGATTGAGTAAAATTAATTAAATAATTATGTTATGGGTTATGAAGGTTTAAAGAAAACGTGAAAAACAATTAAAATATGAAACTATTATTTGAATAATTAGAATCACCGACTTATATATTTAATTATTGAGCTAAAAGCAAATGCCAAATAGCTTCACCCTCCTTCCCCTTTTCTTCCATTTTCCTTATTGATTATCCATCAAACTTTTCAATATTTTTCTTTTTTATTTTAAAACGTATAGAAAACAAGTAGTTGAAATTAAATATTTTTTTCAATTTAAATCTGTTTTCATCCTCAAAAATGAATTCCTCTTCTTTTCATCTAAATATTTGTTTCAATTCTTAACTTTTGAATAAAAATCATAACAATTTTAGTTCCCATTAATATATGTATTTGTCTGAGTTTTCTAAAAAAAAATGTTAACAGTAAGTTTTTTTTTTTTAATTTTAAATTGTAAAACATTATTTTAACAAATTATCTCCTCTCACCTTCTAAAATTATTTTTTAAAACTTATTTTCCTTTATAAATATTTAAAAGTTGAAAATTTAAATGGGAGGAAAACCAACGATATCAAGACTAAAATATGATATCTTAATGTAAATATTAAGATTAAATTATATGTTTAGTTATTGCATTTTTAGATTTGTATGTTATTGGTTCATTCCTTTAACAATATATATAGAATACTAAGACACTATACTTTCAATTTTATCCTTAACATATCCTTGAGCTGGTAATTTTGTATCTAATCAATATAGGTCATTAACAAATTTTAATTTTTGAAAAATAGTTTTATAAGTTTGAGTTTTGTATCTCATGAAATATTACTACGCGCTCTATTTATATCAGGAAAATATATGAATTTTAAAAAATCTAAAACTTGATCAATTTGTAAGTTTCAAGTTTAGAAACTAAACAAAACAAAACGATACTTCAAAATTCATGGACTTAAATCTAATATATAGAAAGCATATAGTTAAGTGAAGAATACAAATAAACATTTTACATCGTTTAAATATTAGAGTTATCTAATACACATCTAAACTACATCTAATAGTACATTAATTTTAACATGTTTATTCATAAGAAGTGAACAAAGTTATGATCATTGTCCAACAAATGCTAAGAGTCAAGGAATAAGTTGTTATTTCAATTACATCGAGTTGATCTATGAATCAATTAACAACTTGAAGTGTCATGGATTCAATTAGTGATAGGAAAGTACATCATGGAGATTTTTTTTTTCCAGGAAGCTAAGCATTATTGATGTTTTGGAATCGTAGCATTTTCTTAATTATTAATTAACCCAAATTTGTTGAACTTAGGGAATATATATGTTGCTGTGAATATGGGGGTCATCTCCTTCTCTCATATTTGTTGGTAATGTAAGAATGTGTCCTCTCTTACATCTAAGACTTACTACGACTCTCCTTATCCTTAATTAGTAGTTTTCATGCGATTGCGTTATGTGATAAAATTTCATAGCTAAACACTTATTTTAGTGTTTATTTTATATTAATCCTAAAAAAATTAATTACTTACTCAATAATATTTTAATATCAAAATGGAATAAGAATTAGAATTAGAGAAATGGACATTCTTAAAAATAGTAAAATAAATTAAAATATTTACAAACTATAGTAAAATTTTAAATTTTATCATTATAGTATATCAATGAATATGAATGATAAAATTTGTAATAAATTATAAATATTTTGTAAAATCTACCATTTTAAAAAAATTCTTAAAAAAAATAATAAAAAAAAAAAGAAAGAAAGAGGAAAAGACACGTGGAGGGAGATGCATGTGAATGGTCCAGCAAAGTTGGGGTATATGGACAGCACGTGCCTTCGCCCTCATTATTGACCCAATCCATTTATAATTCATATTTCTCTTTCTTTTCAATTTATTTTCTTATCTTCTTCTTCTTCTTCTTCTTTTTTCCATTTCCTTTTCCATTCATTTTTGTTCACTCACTTATTCTATTTAAGGAATTTAGTTATGAAAGGAAGTAAAATATTGTTTGATAAATTTTAGTTTTAAATTGAAAAATAATTAGTTACAATATTTGGTAATTTTAATGCTAATATATTTTTTTTGAATTTAGTTATTTGAACTAAAGTAGACATGTTATTTCAATTATTTCGATCATATTTTGAATATTTAATTTATAAATTATTAAAATTTTGTAACAAATAAATGTTAATAAAATTTGAGGATAGACGATAGGAGAAAATATTTTAATATGAAACGATACAATTGAAACTCTTATTTTTTAGAAAATCTAAATCTAAAAGTTGGTATGAACTTCTTAAAAGTTGAAAACAAAATTTTGAAAGTTGAAAAATATATTCCTCCTCTTTACTTGCAAGTGATTTTTAAGTCAAAATTAATGCTAAGATATTTTTTATAACTTTTTTCTTAAATTTAAGTATAAATTTGAAATATTTGAAAAGTTTTTTAGTATTGTTAAATGGAGTATAAAATTAAAAATGTTTTGTAAAAACCGAATACAAAGTTTATAGGTTTTATTGAAAAAACATAAACTAAGTTTAAAATTTTGAAAAATACACATAAATTAAAATAAAATAAACTTTAAAGTAAGGGATCAAATTATTAACAAATAGAACTTTAAAATTCTATTAGACATATCAAAACAAATTTGTCAGAGATTTACTAGAAATGAAATTCAAGTACTCTTAAAAAGAAATTTAGACGTCAAATAGATACAGCTATAAAAAATCATATGAAACTTGTAATTTATTAACTAAAAAATCTAACAACTTGAGTAGGAATAAAAAAACTCATCAACAAACAAACTATATGTTAACCTTTAACAAAATGAAACCAAATATAGAATTAAGTCAATTACCTTTACTTATAAACATTAAAACCACACCAAAACGATCATATTTTTCAACTACTTATTCAATTTTAATAATTGGGTCAAAATTTTGTTATTGGAAAATTTATTGTATTTAAGGGTAAAATCTTTTCTCTACATACATACAAACATACATACACACACATATATAAATAAATGCAATGTGTTCATAATTAAAGTAACCATATTTGTAGACAAATCATGTTAGCATTGATCAATAATTATTATTCATTCACTGCCCACACAACCATATCTCCCATAATAAGCCATTAAATTTGGGGAGAGAGTGAATGGCCTTAAATTTCATTAGAAGACAAAGGAGGGAGAGGGCACCTAGAAATATTTGCAGAGATGGAAGAGAGAGAAGATAATGCCCTTAAAATGAAAATGTAATGGTTTTATTTATTTTTCTTTTTTTGTCTCTAATACTTTAAAAATGGTTTATTTTTAGTTAATCTCAAATTTTGATTTAATGAAAGTTTAGGATGAAAGTTAGTCATTTGTACTGGATTTTGTATCCTAAAACCTCCTCATTTATTAGTGGATTAATTTAATTATTAACTATGCTATTTTTACTTTATTAACCAATATATAGTTGACATATAAGGTGGATCATGTTCAAGAAATAACCTCAAGGTCTATAGTATATATGGATTAGATTGAATGTCTTATTATGGTTACATTGTGGATACAACCCATTTTGTAATAGTTACAAATGTGTTTTTATCTAAATTGTTCACGTGTGGATATGTGAATGGAGATATACTACACAAAGAGTTTGTATAACCAAACTGCAAAATATATAATTCATCTTTATAAATTGCCTTATTCCTTGTAAGGCTCCTAGAATATGCTTTCTTGTCAAGGATGGAAGAATGCCAGCAAAACGGAACGAGACTTCTTACGGTTACAAAAGTGGTTACCATCTTGAACTCGTTGCATACTTTCTCTCTCTCTCTCTCTCTATATATATATAGATATATATATGTCTACATCCAATCACCCAAAAATGCTTCATCTGAAGCAACTATAAGTCGATCTGCCAAGTGCTTGCTTAAGTTACAACCTTGAATTGAATGGGAGAAAATTAGTGAGCGCATCTTGACTCCTAGTGGCAGCCTGTTAAATGATGAGATTAATATTTCATGGAATGATTATGCATAACTAACCTTAATCCTGAGTGTTTTGGGAACTCTTTTATGTGAGGCCAATCTTTTTGATTTGCATGGGTGAGAGTGGTTTGAGTTGTTGGATCAGTAACCATGTCATTTTGGGGACTGTACTAAATAGAAAACCATAAACATATATAACTTCACAAGATGGATTTCACTGAACCATTACGCACAAGGTATGTAGATGAGTAGTTCTTTTAAGTAAGTTTTGGGTTTTGAATAAGAGGACTCAATCCTTTCACTAAAGAAAAACGTTGGTTATGGTTGAACCGTAAAAAATAAATTATTCATCAGAGGAATTAGTTGTACTTAAGTAAAATAGGTAATTTACAAGGGTAAAACAAACATTAGACCCAACTGTAAAGATGAATAACTCGTTGAAGGATCGACTTGCTTATATTGATCATATATTCATGGACACAATGTAACTTGTCCTACACTACATAAGAGTTCAACTATAGGTCTATAATTGTTGCCATGTAGTTAATGAATGAAGGTTTCATTAGAGCTTATAATCTATAGGTTTATAAGGTTATCTTGCTAGTTTACTATATACCAACTAGTATCAATTAATGATTAAAAGAAAATTTTGACGTGTTTAGATTTTAAGGAAACATATTGAAATAAATGTGAAGATAAAAAATATCCACTAGCTATGTGCAAGGTTATTAACTATAGTAATAGCTATTCAAACAATCATAAGTAAATAACACAGAGAAATTTGTAAACCCAGTTCGACAATACCACCTATGTCCGGGGAGCTTACTGCTCAGATAAGAAATATTATTAAGGTTCAATAAAGTAACCAATTTATTTATTCTTAGAAGATTAACACTTTAAAACAAACTACACAATTAAGTTAAAACTGGAACTTAATTTAAACTGGCTCCCCTACATATGTGGTTGATACTTTATTGAAGATAACTCAGACTCCCCTTGAGTTGGTTGTGTACAACTTCTCAGCACATGAGCTTCATCATACTTCTTATCTTAGGTGCAGTATATACGAACAGGTGCAGTACTATCTTCCTCGCAAATTCTTCAATAGTTCATTAATATGAAGGTAAAACATCTACCTTCTTAAAATCACAAGTCGAGAGAGAACACCTCGGAGTTGATGTTTCTTCGTAATCGCACGCACGCCATGAAGTCCAAGACTAGACTATTTAAAGATCTTCAAACCAAAACTTCATTGCGAATAAATTAATAGCTTGGACAAGATTCTTAACAAATAGGAAAATCGTTTTATCTTTACCAAACATAAATCTCGTCAAGAATTTTCAATATCATAAAAAAGTAAACTTATTTTCAATAAATTTCTTTGGACAAAATTACCCAACATATATTAATAGTGTAATATACACAACTAAATATATGATTTATTATCAAGTTTATTCGGATGAGATGCAAAATAAAAATTTGATAATATGGAGAATTAAACTTATAGGAACATGATTCAAATACTTTAACCATTTATTTGGATGAGATCTATATAAATAAATAAATGATTTAATTTGAACAAATGTTTGAATTAAATAAGTAACGAGAGAATTAATTTATTTGAATGATTCAAATAAAAAAAAAGTATTTGGGTGAGATTCATCTAATTAAGTTATTGAATAATTGGAGAGAGAATTAATTAATTAATTTGAATTGTATTCAAATAACTAATTATTTAATTTGAATGAGATTCAAATTAATTTGTTTTTAGAATATAATCAAATAATTTATTTTAAAATATCTATAATGTACGGGTTACACTACAAAAAAAATGAGCTTATCCTGACATCGTAACGAACGTCGAGAAACACAACATCGACAATGAAAGGAAACGTCGACGTCGTAAAATACACGTCGGAATAAGGTGGCAATGTCTACGCACCCATAAACCACATCGGGGATAAATAGAATTTGAATTTTTTATTACACTTTCTCCGATTCAGACACAGAGGACGTCGAGGAAAGTTAGAAATTAAATTTTATCGTTGGACTTTTGTCGACATGCTTATACACGATGTCGACAAAGGATAAAAGTTAATATTTAATTTAAACCTTTGCTGACGTGATGTGTAAGCACGTCGGCAAAAGTCTGAATATAATATTCAATTTTAACATTTGCCTGCGTGCTTACACAGGATGTTGGCAAAGGTTTAAATTATAATATTTAATTCAAACCTTTGCTGACGTCAGCGTTGACCACGTCAGCAAAGGTTTTTATTCATTAATTATTACGATTAGACTTTTTCCGACGCCATTAGTGAAACGTCAGAGAAAGTCTGAAAAGGTCGACGTTTTTATCCTGCATTGGCATTTCCTTTTCCTATTTTTTTGTAATTACAGAACACAAACCACACTAAAACGAAAAAGAAAAGAAAAAGAAAGAGAGGGAAGAAGAAGAAGCGTTTGCCGTTGCTCGTCCATTGCCCACCGCTCTGTGCTCTTCCCTCGTCCTCCATTGTTGATTTGCTTGGTATAAAATTTTGTCTATTTTTTTGTTTTGAAACTTCTATAGTTTGAAATGTATGAATGTGTAATATATTATGTATGTTTTATTATGTATAGTTTGAAATGTATACATGTGTAGTTTGGAATTCATTGTATTTTGGTAATGTATTGTGTAATTTTGTATGTGTAATCCATCCAAGAGATATATGTATGTGTAATATATTATGTATGTTTTTATATGAAAATGTATGAATTTTTATATGTAAGTTTAAGATTGGATGTGTAAATTTGAGATTGTATGTTGATATTATATAAATCTGTGTGTAATGTATGTTTTTTAGATATTGAATTTGATAGTTAATTTAAATTTGAGTTTAAATATGAATTTCTATGTAATATCAATTATAATACAAATTTGAATTTAAAGTTGAATACAAATGTGAATTTTATGGTTATCCTATAGTTATGGTAGTGTATTTATTTATGTCACAAATTAATTTATAATATGTTATTAATTACTAGCATTGAGATTCTTAAGGGACTTTTAATTAAATATGTATGAATGGTTAGACATGTCCAAAGTGTTAGATTTAAACTTAAGTTTAGTTTATTGATAGAGTAAGTTGGAGTTAAGTTTGAGTAAATTGGAGTAAGTTGGAGTAATTTAAGAGAAGAGATATAAAACTAATTAAAACATATTTATGTTTTAGGTCTTTTAACGAGATGGACAAGAGTTAGATGAAACTTAGAGATAGATTTTCGGTTAAGTACAAAGGAGTTTTCCAATTTTTAGAGATTGCAAAATATCACGTCAATAATTACGGACAAATAAAGTGTCCATGCAAAAGATGTATGAATTCAAATTGGGACTCATTAGAGGGTGTGGCGCGACATTTATTAACCACTGGAATAGCCTCTTAATACATAGACTGGGTGTATCATGGAGAGCCCGTGAACTTGTACAGAGGTATGCGAATACTTGATGAAGGAACGAGTAGTAGTAATAATCATTTTGATGAAGGAACTAGTAGTAACCCTTTTTTTTTTAACAAAACAAAATGTTGGGTATGTTGCATGATTTACAAGCTGGTGTTGAACACGTAGAAGGGATAAGAGAAGGTTTGGAGGATGAAATATCGTTTATCAGTGGAGTAGATTTAGAAGAAGATGGAACAAACGTGGTATTTAAGGAGTTATTAAACTAAGCAAGTCATGAGCTATACTCTGATTGTTCATAATTTTCATCCCTTAACTTTTTGGTTACAATTATGCATGTGAAGGTTCTAAATGGTCTGAGCAACAAGTGTTTCGACATGATTTTACAGATAATAAAACGTGCATTTCCATTTTACAGTCATGAGTTGTTTAGAGAAACATACGCTAGTAGTACTGGCGAGTTTGTTTCATCGGCGGCAGAGGACGCACATGTAAGTTCACCTAACTTGTTAATTATTATTTTTTATTTAAATTCCGATAATTTTTCCTCACCCCAACTTGCATTATTGTGCAAAATCAAAATGTTATACCTTCAATTGTAGCCCATCCCAGAGGGTTCTTAACCACTCTGGAACGATGAGATATGCGATATTGTTTTGGGTAGACGACCGAGCTACTTAAAAGGCCTTGGTTGGGATCCCAAACCCAAGTCCAGGAAGAGATCTGCTTCTTCAGCTTTTTCCTTCTCTTACGACCACCAAGCACACATTGTGGAACGACCTTGAAAATGCTAACCACATGATTGAACAACAAAGACTAAGAGATGAGGAGCGAGATCGAATAGTGACAAACCTTGATCGATCAATAGCAGACTGTGATAGATAAATGGATGATACAATTTGTAAAATCGAAGAAAACTATGCATGGAAAATGGAATGAATGAGAAAGATGATCGAGGATATGAGTCGCCAACATAGAGGCCCATGAACACTTGGGGTACATACTTTTCAATATTTAAATTTGTTTGATTCTGCATCTGTGATAGTCTAACTATATTTTTATTTCATTTGTAGGTTTTGCATTATTTATGTGGCGTTCGCAACTACCATCTACTAGGTGTAGGTTATTTTATTGTAATTGTTTGTAAACATTTTGAAAATTTATATATTGTATTTAATTTCTTATAATTAATGTAGTTTTTAAATTTTAGAAATTATCGCACATTACGTTTCAAGCCAAACGGAAAACCGAGAACAATATTCAATATTAATAACAAAAAAATAATTAATTTTTTTTTGTTGATGTAGACTCTACATCGGCATACGGTACCTTCCCTGACGCATGACCAAAACATCTGGAAAAGTCTTTTGTCAATGCGATGTCAGTATTATCTATGCTGACGCGTCTGATGCACGTCGACGTTACCTTTTTAGCGATGTCGGTCTACGTTGGTACGCTACGCATCGGCGTTTGACTTTCGCCGACGTGACCCTTCTTCAACGTCGAGAAAAAATTTCCTGATGGTGTTTTCCCGACATTCATGTCGACGTCTAAAAATACGTCGACAAAGAATTAATCGACGTTTTATGATCTTTCGCCGACACAATGAAGGTCTTCTTTCTTGTAGTGTTATGATATCTTAATAGGATTAGCAATAATCCTACAGTTATACAAATAGAACTCTTGGGAGTTCTCATTGAACACACTCTCTAATCACTGAGATTACTCATCCTTGTGAGAGTCGTATAGCAAAGAAGATCACCTCGTGAATATGAAAACAACTAGTTTAAAAAGGAGTTTTTGCTACAATTGTTTATCAACAAAAATATGTTAATCTTCTTTTATTTTTCATTTGTATTTTTAATTGTTTCAAGAATTTAAAGAACGTGATCACACATTTTTGCTAACATTAAATTTCCTTCAATTTAAGGAGGTATTATGATTATATGGGTTGTAATAATCGTTGGATGTGAATTCAAAATTATTCATGCCTACTAATAATCACTCAATACAAAATTAAAATACTTTTGTAATTTCCCTTCCATACATCTAACAATAATGTAAAATTGATTATTGTTAGTTGCTATATATGTTGTGCAAATGGAAAAAGTATTTAAGATATTGCTCCAATAACTTTAGGATATAGGATCAATTTTTTCTTTTTATATATGTACCGTAATATATATTACTAATTAATAATATGTTAGAGTTATTTTTACATTTTCTCTTTCATACATCTAAAATTAGTATGCAATATTGCATGCTAGTTTTTTTTATTTGTTTTTAAAAAAATATAATAAAACAGCAAAATACTTACATCTATATAACAATTTCGAAAACGAAATAAACCTACAGATCCACAGTGAAAAATACAAAATATGGTCCGTAATGAATTGACTTTCATGATATATTTAGAAAACGATCATTTAGATTTGATTATTTTTTCCTACCGATCATTTAGATTTGGTCATTTAGAATTGGCTATCCGAAACTCAACCATGTTTTTCAAGATCGTTTAAATTTGAATACTCAAATCTCAACAATTTTTTTCAAGATTTTTTAGTACATCGTTTAGATTTGATTATTTAAATTTGGTAGTCAAATCTCAACGATTTTTTTCAAAATTTTTTAGTACACCATCGTTTAGATTTGATCATTTAAATTTGGTAGTCAAATCTCAACGATTTTTTTTCAAGATTCTTTCTTATATGGTTGTTTAGATTTGGTACACGATCGTTTAGATTTTGCTATTTTTTTGTACGCGATTGTTTATATTTGACAATTCTATATCCCAACAATTTTTTTCACAATCTTTTATATTTTTCACACGATAGTAAACAATCAAATAATAATTTGAAAAAAAAATCAAATGCAAAACAAGAGAAAAAGATCATGGAAAGGAAAAGAAAATTTCCAGAAGAAATAATATGGAAAAGAAGGACAAACATAAATATTATAAAAAATGCAGAACAAGAGAAAAGGACGATGGTCGATGGAAAGAAAAAAAATTGTTAAGGTGAAAAAGAAGAAAAGCGATGAAAAAGAATGGCAAACTTGAATTCCTTTAAAAAAGAATAATCAATTTCATGGACTTTTTTATTTTGTTGCTCGAACCGTATATATTTTACTGATTTGTTATATTTATAAAAGTTTTCTTTATTTTATTTGATCGTTCCAAAATTTTAAAATTATTTATTAGGTTTCTAAACTAAAGAAAATGAATAGTAAAGATCTCTCTCAACTTATTGTGGGTCTACATGCATGTGGAAAACCCTCGAAAAAAAATTAATCTTAACTACCCTACTAATTAATGTTTAATAAGACTCAACTTTCAATTTGTTTAAAAATGTTGAATAGATGAATGATATATTTAGACATAAATTTGAAAAATCATTGTTGTTTGGTATTTAAGAAGAGCCGTTGGTGTTTAATAATTAAGAGTCAGGTTTGGTTTATAAAATTATGTCCAGGGAAGTTGGCAAAAAAAAAAAAAATTATAACAGAGTTCTCATGTCACTTATATTTTCTAAATTCTAAAAATAATAAATTTAAAAGCAGATTACCATCTAATTACCATTAATTACTAGTTATATTTGTCAAATTTGCAATATGTAAAAAAGAAGTGTTATGAATTATTTTTTCTCTAAATTTTTTATCATCTAATCCAATTTCGCGTATGTTTAAAAGAAAAATAAAGATGTTAGTATACATTTAATTAATTAATTTTGTGGATGAGATAGAGAATAATAATTGAAGTGCAATAGTGAGATTGCTTTCGTGGGTCAGGTCAATTGGGACTCATCACCCTTCAAAGTTAGGGTGGGTGGTCCTTCTTGTATATTTCCCACTATTTTGACCTATTCTTAGTACTCCATATAATCTACTAATATACAACAATACCCACATTTCATAATCATATGCTTTTTTTCTTTATAATTTCTGTTTATTTT
This sequence comes from Cucumis variabilis, assembly GCA_037974545.1. Taxonomy (NCBI): domain Eukaryota; kingdom Viridiplantae; phylum Streptophyta; class Magnoliopsida; order Cucurbitales; family Cucurbitaceae; genus Cucumis; species Cucumis variabilis. Next base: position 25,014,051 of record JBBPDI010000029.1, on the reverse strand, counting down.
CTTACCATAACTTCTTAATTGTAATTTGTATTTTTTCTAGATTAAATAATTGAGTTCTAATCTTTGTTTTAAAAACAACTCAGTCTGCATTCTAAGATATACACAACAATTAAACTATGTTTTTATAAACGTAATTTTCATATGGGATGTGATATATGTTTGTTCCCTCTCTAAAATTAAATGATATCAATTGGTCATAATAATTAGTTGAAATTGTCTCGTTTATATTAATCAAATGATCTAAATATGTTCAGTGTATAAAATTTAAAATATTAAATACTTTTACAACAAGTGATTTTAGAAAGAATATATATTTAGGGTATACTGTTTAGAATACATTTTGAAGCATTTATTTTAAAAAATAAAACATTTTAAAAAATATTAAAATGCTTCACAACCATCCAAAATAAGTTTGAAGTGTATTTTTAAAAGAAATTAATAAAAAAGTGTTTTTGAAATACTAATGACGCAATATTATTAAGGTATAAAGCACTTTTACAAGAAATTAAAATGACCAATCTTTCTATGTTTTTCTTAAGATGGTGACTTTGAGTGGAAAATACTCTTAGTCATGACAAATCTCTTTTTTCTCAATTGTCAACCTAACAACAACAGGCAAACAAAGCATATATAAACAAAGTTTAAAGTCTAAGTTAGTGTTTCAACCTTGGCTTCAAATAGATGGAGTGTATTATTGTAATTTTAATTATAAAGTTCGTATTTTTAATTGTTATATAATGTATGAGTAATTAGAATATTATATATATATGTGTGTGTTTATTTTGTTATAATTTTTACTATTTGTTATAATATTTACTATTTTTTCCTCGTGTACTTCAAACACAAACTATTATAATGTACACAAACTATTATAATGTTTAGACTATAATCTCGCACCCCTACAATACTTTCTAATATTCTAACTAAAAATTGAAAATTAAGTAAGTACAGTATCATTACATGTAATGTAATTTTTGTTTGGTTACTCTAGTTGGAGTATGGAAAAGAAAGAAAGGTATTGAAGTAGAGTTGGTTAAGAGGTTGGTAATGGAAAGTAAAGGTTTTTGG
>JBBPDI010000029.1:24999817-25012801 GCA_037974545.1 Cucumis variabilis | reverse complement strand
GGCCTTTAATTTTCCTCTTTTCTCTCTTTACTTTCACGTGCATCTCCATCATCATCATACTCTCTCCCACATGCACACATCCCCTAATCTAAACAAATCCTCCATGCCTACAATTATGTCCACCAAACTCTCCTCCCCCCATTACAATCCTTTTACACACTTTTCATCCCTTCATACTTTATTTTAGTTTCTCTCCATTTTTTTCTCATTCTATATATCCATATATAGTATTGGTTTGGTAGTTTTCATTGATTGTATTAGTAAGAGTTTAATAAAGCTGTGTAAAGATAACATGATTATGTAGCTCATATCAAAATATCAATAGAAAGAAAACAAATACATTTAAGTAAAACTAATGGAGAACAAAACTTTATCGATACAAATGGTAAAAAAACCTAAAACAAAGCAAACTATTAAAAATTCAACAACTAATTAACTTAGTACATTTCTATCTCTATCTCTATATGATCAAATTCTGGTTTTTTTTTAGGGGAGGGGAGGGAGAATTAGAGAAAATACTTCAAGGTAATGGTAGTTTCATTAAGATAAACCTATGGTCAATTGTCCATTCTTTCTTTATTTGTTCTATCATGATCGTGCACACAGATATGTCACGTACGTACAATTATGTATAATATATGGACCTCAAAAAATGTTGATATAGTGATTGTGTCAAATAATTGACAATATGAGGAAAAAAAAGTTTGTTATAAAAGAAATTTAGAAAGAATTGAAAAAATAGAAGGTTTGAACTTTAATGGACCAAAAATAAAAATAACATGAATAATTAGACATAGATACAGTAGAATAAGATTTTGAAACTATCTTTATATACTCATTAAACATTTTTAGTGTCAGTGTTAATATTATTGATTAGAAAAAGTTAAGCATAATATAGATCGTTTAGAAGATAACAATGTCTCATCCAAAAAAGGATACATACACTTGTGCATTTGAATTGTGTATAGTAAAATTTGATACAAACGTTGGTGGATGATTAAGATTTGACAATGTGAGGAGGAGGAGGAGGGGCTACCTTCTTCATCAATATGTTTTGGAGAATTAAAAGAATACAAAGTATCCAAAATTCAAATAATTTATGTTGACCCATTTGTGGGATGCATGTTTTGTTGTAGTTATGATGCCTCTTTCATGGCCACCCACCATCCCCACATAGAGAGAGAGGAAGAGAGATTTTTTTAAGCTCAATTTTCTAAAATTATTTGTTTTTTTTTTTCTCTAAACTTTCATAAAAACAAAGACAATTTGGTTTAAACTTGTAATTCTACATTCTCCAAATTTATATTGAAAAATAGGTTATTTGTAAGAATATGAGGAGAGATAAAAAAAAATAAATCAAAAGATTTTTCAAAGATAAAAAAAAACAAATTGAAAAACCTCTTGATTTGTTTTAAATGACAAAACTACTTAAAATATTATTATGATAGATTATTAATCTAAGTCTATTGCTATCTATCGCGACATAGATAATAGTTTATCACGGTGTATCACAGTATATCTCGAATAGAAAATAAAATTTGCTATATTTATAAATATAATAGTTAAAACTATTGAAAATTTAGATATGTACAAGTTGAAATACAAGATATAATGAGCTATAAATTTGATTATTTGATAAGTGAAAAACTGAAAACAACTATGAATGGATGTCTTCTAAAAAACCTGAATTTTTTCTTACGAGTAAATCTTTGGATGTCTTCTAAAAAATTGAATTTTTTCTTACGAGTAAATCTTTGTATTTATAGTAAGAAAACTTTTATTTACGTACGTAGATACACCATAATTAAATGGAAAAATTAGAGAAAATGTGTACCTATAAAAAAGAAAACAAAATAGCTAAGGAAATATAAAAAGAAATTAACAAAATCAAAGCAATAAAAAAATCATATAAAATACAAATATCATAAAGATAAAAAGATCAAATAAAGAAGAAAATAATAATAAATTCTAACCAAAATTCAAACATATGAAATTTATCCAAATCTTCAATTTATACACCCTACTAATAAACTATATTAAAGTTTTGTTGTAAATTACTTTATATAATCTTATAAGCAATCATTCGAATGGGGTAAAAGAGGCAAATGAATGTTTTGAAAACAATCCTTTCTATATATATATATACAATTATTTTTTTCATAGTCATAATTATATTTTTCTCTCACGTTGGTATTGGTAAATGTTGATAAATTGATTTAGAAAAATCTAAAATCATTTGGAATTGGTTTGTGAACAATGAGTTAAAATGAGCTTAGAATCATCTAACAACATAAATTAAGTCTACTTTCTTCCCTTTTTTTTCTCCTTTCATATCCTACAAATTTGGTATAGGCCTAAATCTTTTTTTCATATCTTCTAAAATTATTACTATGTCCAACCTGCCACTTTCAAACATACATTTTTTGCTATTGTAAAATTTAGTTAATATTAATAGCATATACTCACGATATTAAATTATTCCACTTACATAGTAACAATATTTTTTTTTTGCTTTTTCGCTAAAGATTTAAGGTTTGATCTCATAATTGTGTTGTAGTACTAATATATATATATTTCTTGTTTATCTTCTCGTCAAGTTTCTTAGGTCTGTTATAAATATTTAAAAGATTAAAAAACACTTTTGATCAAAATTTTATTTTTATATTTTCAACTTTGTAATAATTAAAATCCCCTTTATTGCCACAAATGCAAAAATGTAAATGATCCATCATATTAAATTATATTTCCTTCTTCTTCACTTCAACTGTAAAATCAAAATTTTCCATGTTTAAATAAGCCGTGGAAAAAAAGAGGGCAAATATTTTTCTTTTTTAAGATATTACACTTTCTTTTTTAGTCTACTTTCAATTTAATCCCTTTAATCTTTAAATTTCAAGATTTATATCTCTTCAATTTTGATTTTCATTAAATGTGTTAATGTCTGTTAATTAGTTTTCTTTTTCTTCTAAAATTACAATTATTTAAGTTTCACACTATTTTTATTACTATTGAAATTTTCACTTTATAGCTATTTCAAATTAATTTATGGATAATAAAGTCGAAGATTCAAGAAATAGGTATAAACCTTGTGCACACCATAGCAAAACTGCTAAAAAGAAATAGTTTGGTTAAAGTTTATTCTTGATTTTATTATTATTCATGCTTCCTTGAAGAATCATTATCACTCTCTTGCCCAGGAGGCTTAATAAATTTTTCTTTTTTTCTTTATAAAAAAATATCGAGAAACCTATACACCAAAATAAAACAAAACTTTGATTTTAAGAGTCTTAAAATAATTTGAAAATTTGATATAGATAAAAATTGATCATGACTTATATAATCTAAAATTTTACCCTTGATTTGAGTGGGCCTTTAGAATGAAAAGGAGAAGCCCATGATTAAAGGTACTCCATTAATTAGTGGTGAATTGTGATATACACGTACTTAAAACAATTCCAGAATGTACCCATCCTTTTAGATACAAGTGTGTATATGTATAGTAATAATTTTAGAAAATTACAAATACTGTATAAAGTTTATCACCATTACCCTTGTATCATTAAAAGAATTAAAAGAATGGTATGGTCTATTATTATATCATTTGGTAGACTACCAACGATATGATCTATCGTTGATGAACTTTTGCCATATTAGTAATTTCTCTTCGAAATATTGTTATATATGCTAATATTTTGAATACGATTGTTATTTTTTTGACCGTGTGCTAACAAATTCTACCTATTTACTTTTATCTTAAGTTCTGTTTGATAAACATTCGTGTTTTTTTTTTTTAAACTTTAAAAAACCAAGTTCATAAACACTTTTCCTACCTTTTGATTCCCTTGATTTGATCTCTTTTTCTTACCCATGTCTTCATGAATGAAAGTAAATTTTAAATTTTTAACCATGGTAAGAAAATAATAGAGAATAAGTCTAATTCAAATACTATTAATAAAAAACGAAATGAGTACCTACAAGACCTAACATATTTTAATATTTTTATTTTTAGATATCATGTTTCTTTTCTGTAGTTCTTTTTAACCAAGTTTTTTTCATAGCTATTTATTTAAAATAAACGGAAAAATGCCAAAAATAAAATATTTGATCAAATATTTCCACTTCATAGAAAATCAAATATAATAAACTTTGTCTTTTAGTAATTTTATTATATATAATGTAAATAGTTTGTCAATTTTTTATATTTTTGAAAAAATCCCTTCATTTTATTTCAATATTTGTATGTATTTCTCTCTTAATTTTTTTTTCTTTATGTCCAGTGTTTCATTAATTTATTGGTATATTATTTTCTAAAAACAAAAAAAAATGTAGTCTATTTTATTACGTAGATTAATTTATGATCGACTGCTCATATAATTTATAAATTATAAAATTTATGGTTAGTAATATCGTTAATTTGAGTATAATTCAATTGGATAAGACATGGATTCTCAAACTGGAGATCAAAAGTTTAAATTTCTCTATTCTCTTCATTAATACAATTAATAAAAAAGGCGTTGTACAAGGTTATCCCATATCCACTCTCATATCATCAAGTTATGTCTAGCTATGTATAGCTAGTGGGCATTTGGTCACAGAATCCATTAACATGATCATATAAATGATTTGAATATGTTTTTTTATCTGGTGTGATGCATATTTGTGGTTGTTTTGATACATTGAGTAAGTCTTACACTTGTATTGAGTGATGCATAAGTCCCAATCCACAACTTCATAATCTAACCTAAATTGAGCACTACCTACAAAATTTAGGTGAAAAAGAAAACATAAGTATATTTTACTCAATATATTTTATTAAGGTAAAATAAGAAAATATATACTCAAATCCATCTAATCATTTCATTTCATACAAAACAAAAAAATAAAAAATTTCATATACTTTTAAAAATTTTCATAACCTAATAGACACAGCATATGCTCATTGACTAAATTATTTATAATTTAACGAATTCGGAAGGTGTAAATTGATATGCTTAGCTTAAATATATTGATTCTCTAGTGCTTCAATTTACTTCATTTGGCAGAAGCGTAATCATCGTGTTCATGGAGGTCAGGCTTGTCCTCTTATGATTATTTTCCAGCTCCTTCGTTCGTGCATTCGGGCTCGCATTGCTTCTTGGACTGGAAATCTTCATGATCTTATTTAGTGTTTCTTTTATCGTTTTATTATGCTTGTCCCCGGGCTATGAGGTTTTTCTTTCTTTTATTTTCTTTTGTTGTTGGTCTTTGTCTTAGTTTTGGTTTGTTCTGGATGTTGCTGTTTTAGTTTGGCTGTGATTGTGTTTCTCGTTCGTTTGTTGTTCTATTCTGCTTTTGTTTTGTGAATTGCCCCCAACTGAGGGGTGTCTTTTGCTTCTTTGTCTTTGAGTTTAGTTGTTTTAGCCGGCTTCTATGTTTGGGTTGGTGTCTGTCCTGGTTTTGTTCCTTCTTATCTTTTCCATGCGTGAGTGTTTTCTGCTCTAGTGCCTTGGCCTCAGGCTGTGAGATCCTCCTTGTTGTATAATATTATTATTACCTTTCAAATATATATATATATATTGATCCAGTTACTATAAATTTCTTTTTTTTTACAAGGTATTGTAATAAGCAAGATGGAAAGATTTGAATCGATACCTCTTGTCTATAGGTATATTTAAATGTTAGTTGAACTCAACTCATGTTATGTTTTTAATTGATTTTTTTTCTTTTGTCTTTTCATGGATGCCAAAAAATAAAAGGAAATATCAATTAAAAACATAAATTTATAATTGTATCAATATATTTAAGCATTAATTTCTTATAAGCATATGAATTTACACTATCCTCCAAATTTTATTTTGATGAATTTTGTGTAAAGCTTATAATTTAAGCATTATTTAACTCTCAAATTTTCGTAAGTCAATCGATTATGATTACCTTTAAAAAATTATCTGTACATGAATTTTCAAACGTATACAATTCTTCAAATTGTGATTTTAACAAAATGGGATATTATAGCAAATTTATGAATGGTTTTTTTTAAAAAAAAAATGTTTGGGTCTTAATTAAATTAAGGAGCTTGATTGATATAATTATTCGTTCAATTTATAATAATTCATGCCATAAATGAACACCGTTTTTTAGTTGAGGATTTAAAAGTATTGAGAAAACGGCCTATAGCATGAAATAGGCAAGTATTAATTTTTTAAGAATAGTAAAAAAAAACAAATTATTACCCTTCACACACACAAAAAAAGAATACGTTGGAATTTATGTCCTAAAACTATTCTATTCAATAAAGTCGTTATTGATACTGTAATCTTAAAGCCAATAAACTAAGAACCCGAAATTATTATTGAGTAAACTTGAACTTTATGTAGAGACATAAACGTGGATCAAGTTTAAGTATATAGCTTAAATAGTCTATAGTATACGAATACGGTTGGGCACCTTATTTTGGGGACACTATGGATTCAGTCCGCTTTGTAGTTAGTACAAACGATGTGATCTTAAATTGTTCATGTAGAAACATGGAAGTGAGATCATCCTATGTAAAAAGTTTACATAAGACTGGAACCATGAAATAGTCGCTTTTAGATTACAACACCGTTGACTTTAATAAAATTGACTATTTCATTTATAGATATCCAGTGTAGCTTAATCTTAATCCTAAGCTAACTATGAACTTCTGTTCACACGAAATTATCCTTTCTGTATAGGTGATGGCAGCTCAATGGTGTTGGCCCAATAAGCCTTCCATTTCAGGGGTAAGACCAGGTGGATAGTTAGGGACATAGGATGTAAGATGAAATTCACTCCTACCCATTGAAAGGATAGTAGATAGGTTGTTCCCTTAAGGACTGAATCCAAATCTTGAACAAGGGGCCCCACCTTCTCATTGGCTCGAGAGGGATTTGGTTTGTAGGTAGGACCTTAAACCAATTGTTTAGTAGTGGATCAGTGGGACTTGAGGAGCAAGATGGAGTCTTGGGGGTAAAACAATACTTTGACCCACTTGAGGTTACGAACAACTTGTGAAATATTAACTTACTTATCATGGTTATATCGCATGGACACAAATATATCATAGTGAGGGGAGTGCAACTACGGACTTTAGTGGAATGACCCGTTAGTTAACGAAGGTTGATTAACTCGGTCTAAAAGAGTTTAACCAGTTAATCTCGAATCGTTGGAGCGCTCCATGATCTATAGGCCCATTAGGTTCCCCTACTAACTCACAAGGAATCAACTTAGAACATTATGATGAAATTATTCGAATTGTTTGAATTAGGTAAAGAGAGAGAAACTGACGAATATATTTGATATAATCGTTGGTTATAAGTTTAAGAAAAAATTTTATGTTTAAATGTGATTTAAATATTAAAAAAATGAATATAGATTCATATTCAAAAGCTCATAACTGATGGAAGTGGTAAAAGATGTGAAAAGTAAAAAAGGTTGACTTTTGACTTTGAGAAATCAAATTTTAACCTATTTTATATTTAAATGTGATTTGAATTTCGAAAAAATGAATGCAGATTCATGCTCGAAAGATCGAAATTAGTCAAGATGAACAAAATGGTAAAAAGTCAAAATGTTGACTTTAAACTGGAAAAAGTCAAACTTTGAATTTGATTTAAATGTTAAATTACCATATTGTCGTTAGACTAATTTAAATAATAACACTTGTTGAGATTTGACAAACTTATCACTTGCATGTGATATGCAAGTGGCTTATTGCATGCAAGACACCTACCCCACTAATAGTTAGTGGAATGCCAAGTGGTGAGATAGGGAAGCTCTTGCATATAGTTTGCTTGTAAAGAGATTTTTTTTGCAAAGGTGAAAGGTCTCTTGATTTTTAAAAAAAAATGGTGAGAATTAATTTTGTAATTAAAAGTTACAAAATAAACCAAGAACTCAATTTTTTTTTCTCAACAAATGTCTAAAAGTTAGGTTCCTCCTAAAAATACCACCTCTCTTTATTTCCTCCACCATCCGAGTCCCACAACTGAATTCCAAGTTCGAAGAATAGCGGATCAACACTAGTGATAGTCTCGACTTCGAGTTCGTGAGAAGATTGTGAAGAGTTCGTGAAGAAATTACAAGAAAAGAAAAGCATTAAATGTGAGTTTTTCTTTTAATCCTATCTTTGTTTCAATTAGAGTTGTAATGCATGTTAATTACTAAAGTGTTTAGTTGCAATTAGAATAAAGTTTGATCCTTATTCCGCTATGCATGTATGTCGTTTCCATCATAATATACTTGATCTTGTCATAAAGGATAAATATTTTATCCACACTACTATTTTTTCTATTATTCCCTTGAATTTAATGTGTGTTTTTTATAATTTCACGGAGAAAAAAATGTGTTTTTTAAAATGATATAACTTGTCTTTTCTTTTACCACTACCTTCCTTATTTCCATATATATTATAATATATTTGAAGTTACATGTGTACACATATATTATAGATTATTTTAAATAATTTTTTATTAAAAAATTTACAAATATAATAAAATATCACAATCTATATATGATAGACAACAATAAATTATTATTTGTTTCTAGCATGATATATGAATAGACACATTGTCTATCACAGTGGATTATAAATATATCAATAAAAAGAAGCATCTTAAAAAATAATAACAATAACAATTATAGAAAATAAAAAATAAAAAAGAGCCCTTCAAGCTAGACCTTACTATTTTTCCCTCCACACATAGATATAACATACCATTTAAATGTGATTTAATAAAATATTGCATAATGAATCATTGATTATTTGAACATAATTCCATAAATAGAACTCTTTTTTACCAAACTTTTAAACATTAACCTAATTTATTGATATAATATATTTTACATTTTAAAAAGGAGAACTTTTGTTTATAAATACTTTTTGGTAGTATTAATTTTTAATAAAAAGGAATATGACTTTTGATAAATGTACAAACATTTTTTTAATTTTATATATTGAGTGAGTATAAAATGGTGTCCATGTAAGCAAAGTTATAAAATGGAGAGAAATAGAGTGGACTCTGACTCAGTTGTTTTCACGAATGTCAATATCAAAACAACATCAAATGTCAACACTTTCGTTATTCACTAAAAAAAATTAGTACTAAATAGATAGCATGTGTTTCTTCCCTTCAAAATCTAACTCTCAATCATTAAAACCAACTATATCACATTATTTTGATTTTATGGTTTGGTTTGGATAAATAATATACACAAATGTGGAGATATAGATTTTTGTTTTAAATATCTAAATCGGTGGGGTGTAAAGAGCAATAGAAATAGATGAGACAATTATATATATAGAATTTACTTTCCAATTTGCTATCTGATTCCATCTCCACTATCACTTCCCCCATCACTATAATTCTCTCATCCATACCCAATTACCCACCACCCATTTTTGATCATTTTTAGCCTCTATAATATTTTATAATACTTTTACTTTTTATTTATATGATTTATATTAACTTTTATGTATATATGTATATATGTATATATGTATGTATGTATGTAACTTTTTTTCAAGTATTGATAGATATAATAGTTATGTACAAACACTAGATTAGTAATCAAAATTTTGTGTAAATTATATAGTTATTAATGTTTAAGTTTTCTCTAATTTAGTTCATGTTATTTAAAAATTTCTAAAATTATTTTCATGAGCTTTGTGGATGAAAAAGTTAAAGTTGACTAATAACAAAGTGGAATTTTAGAGAAGAAATTAGGCCACCTAACAACAAATTGGATTTTTTTCCTTACATATGTTAAATTCTTTTAGGAGAAATTAAAGAAAAGAAAAAAAAAACGAAAAGGTGGAATATAATAATAAAAAAATGACTCTTTGAAGTGGCCTAATTTTCTTTGGCAAAATCTTTTTAGCAGATTGTTGACACTAAGGTCTAATTAGAATAATTTTTTTTATTAAAACATATATGGTTGAATTCATTTTTTCTCTCTTCAAAATACATTAAATGGAGAAAATTAATGTTAACATCCCCATAAATTTTCTAAGATATTAAATTTTAATTCAAATAAGAACGTTAAGTAAGCATATATATATATATATATATATCATTTGATTAAAACATTGTATTACCATCAACCATAAGGTTAAAAATTTATATCTCTAATCATATATATATACCTCAACTCTAAAAAAATATCCTATATAAACCCAATGTGAATAAATAAGAAAAATCAACATTATTGAATTTTGTTTTAGTCGGGTTGAAGGTTTTGTGTTTTTAACACATTTTTGTGCATCTTATTTAATTTTTCAACTATAATTTATTACATGCTAAATTCTTTTGATCAATATGGGCTAAAATTGTAATTTAACCTTATTTTTACCTTTCACTTAGTTTACTTTAACGTTAAAACAAAATAAATACACTTTTTTAGTATAACTTTTAAAGTCTTACAAAAATAATTTTAACCTTTGAGCTTTACTCAAAATATTGTATCGAACCTATTCTATTGATACTTTATTTTAAAGGAAACAAACCATTATAGTTTAACTATTTAATTGCATATTTGAAAGTGTATTAAAATCACTTCTCTATATTCAAAAAATGACTCTAAAACATAATTAATCACTAAAACTTAACTCCACCTTTTTAAATGTAATTTTTAAACCATAAAAATTAGCTTTGAATTATTAAACATATTTTAAGAGTAGTTTTTAAAATGAAAAAAAAAAAGTTAACTACTTTTAAGTGATTTTAAAAATAAATATGTAAAGCATAACTCAACCAACCTCTAAAACACCTATCACCAACTAAAAGATTATCCATTTAATATCTCACTTAGCTTAATACTAAAATAATAACAATTAATTGATAACTAATTAAGGCATACAAGGTAACTAGTTAAAATTTTCAATTTTCTTGTTTGCCAAATTAAAAGAAAATGTTGCTAAAGGGAAAAAAAGAGGTTAAAATTCACTTTTATTGTATAAACTTTCACAGCAGTGACGATTTAGTCTCTAAACTTTTATTTGTAAGGATTTAGTCTATGTACTTTCAATTATCTGCAAATTTAGTCTCTCAAATTTCTTATGTAATAATTTAGTCTTTGTATTTTAAAATTTGTAATGACTTAGTCTCTATCTTAAAAACTAATGCTAAGATTTAATGAAATTTCTTGCATGAACAAACCTATAAACTAATCAAAAACTCGCTCTTTTTTTAGTACAACTTGAGATAGGAAACCTCTTGTCCTCAGATATATATATGTGTTAGTTGATTTGAGTTCATGTCGTAAAAAACTTGATATTTTTAAACCATACAAAGTTGAACATATAGGTAATAAAAAAACAATAAAAATCAACGTCTAGTTTTGACTTTTTTTTTACACTAGAGACTAAATTGTTTGAAATTTAGGAGTACAAAACTTAAATTGTTACATACTAAAGTTCGAGAGCTAAACTATTACAAAAATTGAAAATACAAGGATTAAAGTGTCAGAAACCAAATTCGAGGGACGATATTATCGTTTTCACGACGGTTTTGAAAAGAAAATTGTTTTATTTTTTATGATAGAAAAAAGTTAAGGGTATTTAGTAAAGATATGGAAAAGGAATCCAGTTGTCTTGTCCATTTGGAGTTAAATAAAATACCTTCCTTTCTTAACTATACAATTGGCTGACAATATTTTTCTTTATTTAATTTACTTTTTCTCTTTCTCTTTCTCATGTGATGTGTGTCATTCTTGTCTAACCTACAAGCATCTCCTCTTTCGGTGGCCACCCTCTATTCTATATTTTTCATCTTCCTTCAATTAAACAATAATTTTAATAAAATAAAAGGTTTTATTTTTAAAAAATATACCAAAATATCATTCTTAGCCGTAAATGTTGATAGACACTACAGACGTCTATACATGATATCTGTATCTATCATTAATAGGATATAAAATTGTGTTATTTTTATAAAATTTTAAAGAACTTTATCATTTAAAATATTTTTTTAATAAAAAAAAACTTAATTATTGTTTTTTGTTTCTTATTTTCCACACGAGTCTTTCATTATTCATCTAGTCAATTAGATCGCGTAAGTATTTTATCTTTTCTAAATTTTAGATGATGTATATGATAGGCTTGATATTTTCTTCTCTCCATAGTTAGTATTAATGATAGTGACTTGGAACAAATTTAATTTATATGTTCAGAGGGAGAATGTATTTCAAATATAGTATGACAAACTAAAATATTTACAAATATAATAAAATTTTATTTTTTAACTAATAGACTCATAATAGATTACTATTTGTGTTGCTATAGACTCAGACGGTAATCTATCACAGTCTATCCCTGATAAATTGTGATATTTTGTTATATTTATAAATATTTTTTTAACAGTTTTGTTATTTAAAATAAATTTTTTAAAAATATATATATATAACTAATTATGCAAAAACATATATCAATGATATATGGATAGATAGGAAGACTAATATAGACTTGAAGAAAAATGGTTGATGAGTAGTCAATTTTAATTGATTGGGAAACTCAAATTCCATGTTTGGATATATATAAGGGAAGACTAATGTAGACTTGGGTTTTCTTATTTATTCCACCAAACATTAAATTAATAATTAGATTTTAATTAAAATTATTTTTAGAAATATCCAATTTTATTCTTGTTTATGACATTTAAATAGGGTTAGTTTAGTTTTTTTTACAATGCATTAGAGTTTTTTAAGTTTTGCTATTAGATTGTTTTAAATCAAATTTAGCATTTGTGTTTGTTTCAAGTTTAGCTAGAGAGCTTATTAAATTTGTAATTCATGTTTGAGTTGCATACAGAACATTCAAGTAAGTCTAATCAATCTTATCTTGTGAAGTATTTAAATTTTGAGTGAGAAATTTATTCTTATCTAAGATATTTGATATCTAACCGAATTTCTAGAGTTCAAATCATATTGATTTGAAAGTTTTAGTCAATAAGTGCATTAGGGATTCTCGTCCCTACATAATTTATAATT
>JBBPDI010000029.1:24972570-24986984 GCA_037974545.1 Cucumis variabilis | reverse complement strand
AAAATAACGATTAATCAATAAATGTCGAAGAAAAGTATCGATGTTTATTGATGTAATTATTTGTGGTTGTAGATTTAAAGATATATCGATCAAAGATCGATATATAATAATGTATAAACCAAAGAACTTATATGAACATTATTTTAATTGATCAATAAATGTTATATACCCTTACAAGCAATTTCTATACCAAAATTAGTTGTGCTAAAAAATTTAAAGGTTGTTTCGATAGATTATTGGAAGAGATATGTTGGAAAGTTGTTAAAAACGAGGAAAAAAAAAGATGGTGAAACTTTCAAGTGAAAACAATGTCAAAAGAATCCACCCTCTCAATGACCTGAGAGAGATTCAGTTTATAAATTGGACCTTAAATCAATTGTTTAATAGTTGTTTAATTGAACTTAAGGAACAAGATGTAGACTCGGAGATAAAACTATGTTTTAGCCCAATCGAGATTACAAACAATCTGTGAATGATTAATTTACTAATCGTGGTTATATTAGATGGGCAGAAATATATCTATAGTGAGGGGAGTACAACTATAGGACTTTAGTAAAATGACCCGTTAGTTAATGAATATTGATTAGCTCCATCTAAAAGAGTTTAGCCAGTTAATCTCAGATCGTTGGAACCTATGATATATAGGTCCATTAGGTTCCCCTACTATCTCATATTAAATTAACTTAGAACAATATATTGGAATAATTTGAATTGTTTGAGTTAGGTAAAGAATAAAACCGACAAGTATATGTGATATAGTCGTTGGTTATAAGTTTGAGATAGAGCTTTATGTTTAAATATGATTTAAATATTTAAAATATGAATACAAATTTATATTTGAAAGCTTGAAATTGATGGAAATGTTCAAAGTGGTAAAAAGTCAAAATATTGTCTTTTAATTTTGAAAAGTCAAACTTTGGCCGACTTTATATTCAAATGTGATTTGAATTTCAGAAAAATTAATTCAGATTTATGCTTGGGAGGTCAAAATTAGTCAAGACGAACAAAATGGTAAAAAGTTAAAATGTTGATGTTTGACTTGAAAAATCAAAGTTCGACTTTGACTTTGATGGTCAAATAACCATATTGTCCTTGGACTAAAGTTAGTGAAAAAATCCAATATTTTGTTGGATAATCCCACTAACACTTAGTGGGACAAATGACTACATAAGATGTAAACACATAGCCTATTAAGATTGAGCAGAAAATAAGGTGTTGATCTTTGGTGAAGTTTTTTCATGCATTTTGCCATAAGATGTAAACAAATTGGTTTGAAGTTTTATTTTAAAGAACTTTTCATAATTTTAGAAATTATTTTTTTCCCAATTTTTTCTCACCTCTCTCTCTTAATCAAAAGTTGGTTTCTTTAACCAAAATCCATCTCTCAAATCCCTCCACATTAAAGTCGTCCCACAACCTGATTCTAAGTCCGAAGAATAGTGGGTCAACTCTAATGGGTGATCTCGACTTCGAGTTCGTGAGTAGATTATAAGGATCGAAAGGCTTCGAAGGTAAGTTTTTCTCTTTAACCCTAATTTTGTTTTAATTAGGACTTTTTAAGCATGTTAATAAATTTCTAAATAGTTTAGTTGCATTTAGAGTAAAATTTGATCCATTTTTTCGATGTGCAGCTTGTTATGCTTTTCATCAATATCAACTCCATCTACCATTCTTGTTTTCTAGTGAACCATCCTCGTGTGGTGACGTCGTTTCTCGTCTAGAAATTGTACTTGTCAATAAGGTTCTTCTCACGTAGCTTTTGTACGAGTTCCTCTACGATTCACTAGTTTCTTCTTTTATTATTAATTATGTGTTAAAGTACCAAGAAGCATGGGTAGGAAAACTTATGTAAAGTATTTTCTAATATTTATGAATTATCTGGAAAAGACGATGGAGATAAGAGGAAGAAAAAGGAAACCACGTGGAGAGTGGTTATTTGGAGAAGAAGATGAAAATAAAAGGAAGAAAAAGAAAACCACGAGAGGAAAATGGAAAAAGAAAATGAAATAGAAAAAGAATTGAAAAAAAGGAAAAGAAAACCAAAAAAAAGAATTGAGAAAAAGGAAAAGGAAATCAATAAAAAGAATTGATAAAAAGGAAAAGGAAACAATAGAAATAATTGAGAAAAAGAAAAAAGAAACCAATAGAAATAATTGAGAAACGGGTATAAGAGAAACTACTTTTTTTTCCAATAATTCCTTATAAAATGACAAACATTTCTACTTTTTTTTAGAACGAGAAAACAGGAAACGTTACCAAACATCTCCATTTCTTAAAAAATGAAAATATAAACAGGAAACAGGAAATGAAAACGTTACCAAATGAGTCCTATATTTCTAAAAAACAGTTTCTAAAGAGTAAACCAATTATTTGAAAAAAAGAAAAAAGAAAAAAGAAAAGTAGGTCATGTGTTTTATAACTACGGGTGTGTTTGGATTATATTTTCAAGTGTTTAACTCAAAAAATAAGCTATTTTATAAAAAAAAAAATAGAGTGGTTTGAACCACTCAAAATAATTTTTTAGTTGTATTTTAAACAATTTTTAAGAAAATGAGTTTAAACAAAAATGAAAATTTTCCAAAACATTTTTTCTTAAGTCAATCAAAAAATATTTTTTCTTAAGTCAATCCAAACAAATCTTACGCTTTTTATATTAAGGTTTTTCAATTTACGTTGGTTTCTTTGAGTGTTTCCATTATAGTATTTCAATTTCTAATCTAAAAGCAAGTTTCATGATCGAAACTACTATTCATATTTTTTAAACTTGAAAGTATTAGAAAGTTGGATAAAAAATTAAAGAAATAAATGTCGAGAAGTAATTTTTTATAAGCTTAATTTTTAAGAACCAATAATGAGAATCATGTTGTTAACAAATAGGATAAATGTAGGTTTTGCTTTTAAAAACATCAATAGAGAGTCCAATAATAAAAAAACTTGCAAGTGAAGTATTGTTTTTCATGGGCATGAGACAATTTTTCAAAATTAGCTTTGTTATTAAAAACATTGTGCTGACTTCGAATATAACAAATTACTACAAATTAATTAAGGATATAGCAAATTTTTTAAAAAATTGCAAATATGGTAAATTTTAATTAAATTTAAGGTAAAAGACGAAAATGCTCCCCAAATACATTTTACGTATTTCTTCCGTCTTCTCTTTTCTTCGTCTTTCGATTTTCTTTTGCGATTTCGGTTACTTCGAATCAGGTTTTCGGCTTCGCTTAAATTGCTACATGCTTCACATTCTTCGCTTCATCGTCTTCCACTTTCTTCGCTTCAGGTTTTCGACTTCGCTTTAGGATTTTTGTTTCAGTTCACGTTCTTTCGGTATGTATTTCTTCCCTCTTCTCTTTTCTTCGTCTTTCGATTTTCTTTTGCGATTCTGGTGCCTTCGAATCAGGTTTTCGGCTTCACATAAATTGCTACATGCTTCACATTCTCCACTTCATTGTCTTCCACTTTCTTCGCTTCAGGTTTTCGGCTTCGCTTCAGGATTTTCTCTTCAGTTCATGTTCTTCCGGTATTTTTGTTTTCTATTTGGTCGTAACATATCTGAAATAGATTTTCTTCTTTTTCTATTTGTTTTAAATCGAATGATTGATAGATTTGGTTAGCAGAAGATCAATGATATGTTAAGTTAGTAGAAGATCTAAGTTAAACTGCATTTTTCGTGTGATGTTGCTTAAAGTCTATCAGTGATATGTTTCTATCAGTGATTAATAGATTTGGAGGATGTTGAACTTGTTTGTATTGGGATATTGAACTTGTTTTTTTGGGATGTTAATCTGTTTGTTTGCGGTAAGGTGTATTGGTGGATGTTTTAGTTTAAGTGTTGTTTTTTAATCTATCAATGATACGTTCTATCATTGATAGACATGTAATATTTTTAGTAAATTCTTTAGTTTAATGTGCATGTTTTGTGTGAGATGTTGCTTATGGTCTATCAGTGATATGTTTTTGTCAGTGATTGATAGATTTAGAGAATGTTGAACTTGTTTCTTTGGCATGCTAAACTATTTTCATTTTGTGTTTTGTTGCTTATATGTTCTATCAGTGATATGTTCGTATCAGTGATAGACTTGAGGGATGCTTAGTTTGTTTGCATTGAGACGTTAGTAGATGCTTTAGTTCAATGTGCATTTTTCTATATGTTGTTGCTTATGATCTATCATTGATATGTTTTTATTATTGATAGACTTGATAAAGCTTGAGGATGTTTGGTTTGTTTGCGGTAAGGTGTGTTGGTGGATGTTTTAGTTTAAGTGTTGTTTCTTGATCTATCAATGTCTCTATGTATAAACTCTAATTCAATTATTTTTTCCAGGTTGTTCAAGAAAAGACAAAAGTAAAAACTATGAAAAAAGTGAAGAACGTTGAAAACGTTAGGTCGAAGAGACAACCTAAACCGTCAAAGAAAGTGTTGGAGAATTTGAAAAATCAAAAGAAAGAAAAAGACGAAAGGAATCCAAAAGACAAGAAGAAAGAATCTCCAAAAGCAACAATACAGTCTCCTAGAATAAAGGATTTTGCTCCTAGTTTTGATTTGCAAATCTCTCAATTATGAGTAGAAAGATATTGTAGCTAGTGCATTAGTTTTGTTAATTTTTGTGATAGTTCACTTTGACATTGTAGTACATTAGGAATTATGGTTCTTTATCTTAAATAGTTGTGACTCTTTAATAGATGTTGAATTTTGTCAATGATAGACCATATCGGTGATAGACTCTACAATGCCTTTACACCTTCATATGTAGTTTGATATTACTATATTAATAGAGAAAAATGTTTGATTACAAGTTACTTTGTCTCTGTTTGCATCGAGATTAGTATTTGACATGACTCATAGATTGAACTAATTGGTGCATTTTATGGTTTCTATCAATAATAGAAACTATTGGCGATAGACTACACAATAATGGTTTTTATCACAGGTTGAACTAATTGGTGCATTTTTAAACCAGGGTAATTTTGGAATATTTTAAAGAATAATTAAAAATTTGCTATAGATGTAAATTGTTTAAAAATTTGCTACATACTTAATATTTTTTATGCCAAATAAGTTATCCATTATAAATTCTCAAAAACTGGACTACTACACTTTCAAACATTCAAAAACTAAAAATTTAAATTTTGTTTATAACTATTTAATTTGGTTTCCTCTCAATTTATTATCTATCTTTTTCATCTTTTCTATATAAAAGAGTTTAACTAATATTCCAAAAACACACAAAAAAAACTAAGTTTTAAAACCTTACATTTTATTATCCTCAGAACTTAGTTTAAGCAACTAAAATTTAAGAGAAAGGAAATTTGAGTTTGTAGCTCCTGAACCAAATAAAGTAACACACAAAACCATTGCAACCAAGAAAGCGAACTTGAGAGAGAACTTTGCAGCCATAATTAATTTAAAGCCTTCATTATTTTGTAGTTCTTCTTTTGGCGTTGATAGTTTTATTTTCTTTCTACACAAACCCTTTGTATAATACACCAATATTTTAATGCTTTTAACTTTTAACTAAAAAAAGGTATGCATTTTTTATATATGGAGATTACAATAACAAAATTATGAAATTTCCACAATGGAAATAGGTATGGCTTTGCTGGTTTGTATTTCAGTATAAAATTCTTGGATGTTTCTTAAATATACAAGTCTTGGCTGTTTTGTAAGATAAACCAAAAGGAGAGGATGACTATCTTTGCCATGGTCAAAGCTGTCAAAACTCTTTGGTTTGTTGTAGGGTTTGTGTTGTTTTACCTTAAAAAAAAATAATCAATGGGGAGATTTGTTACCAAGATGATTGGCTGATTTTATTAAAAGAGCTTAATTTTCTATATGGTATATGTGGACAATATCTTATCAATAAAGATATGTAGTTGGCTTCGGAGATTTGGTTGTTATGGTTGAGTTAATATTTATTAATAAATATATGGTTGATATTTATTAATAAAGATGTTCAGTTGGTTATAACATTGAAGTTCTTTTTGCGGAGTCTTGTGCCATTACATGTGTTATGCGTGATTTGTCTGATCGTCGATTCATTGTGGATTTCTTGCTTAGAGACTTACAACCGCTAGCTTCTGATACTACTACATCTGTTTTCCATCTTAAATTTATTTGGCAGCAAGCAGGGGTGAGTACTTTGTTCCAGTGTTTCCAGTTCACATTTTTTGCTTCTGGTTATTCCTTTCACCATTAATGGATCTCTGATATTTTAGTAATGGATCTCTATTGCTTTGTTACTTCTGGATCTAGATGAGGTTTGGCTACTTTTGTTATGCTCTTTTTGTGGTTTGCTTTTGGATTGTTATCATTATCTATTTGGTGGTTTTTGTTTCTCTATTAGTTGTTGTTGGTTATGTGATCTCACTTCCTTTATTTGTTTTAATTAATTTAATTTAGTTAAGATTTGGTTGTTGAGATTGTTTGGGATGTTTGTTATGATATCCCACTATTCTGTAGAGGTTTGGAGTATTGTTTTTTTTTTGTTCAAATTGTTATATATAGTTGCGTGGTGATTGACAGAAGATATAAAGTTCTTGTGGGATTCTGCATTATTGGAAAATATATTGTGATGTGTGATAAACGTTCAGATGCACTTTCAAGAACTAATGTGTGACAATACAACATTCTGAACATAAGAGATCGATCAACTATTCAAGGATGCTTGAAGCTAGGATTGCAAGTGGTCGTTGATTAAGGGGGAGTGATTCTATTAATGTTATGATAATTGTTATTGTACAATTTAGTTCTAATTGTTGAATCATTCCATGGTCAGCACGTTGGTTCATGTTGTTGTACCCTCAGTCATAACATTGTAACGATAAATTACTACATGAGCAATATAATCTCTTATATGAGTTTAAGACTCCCAGATGTAGATGTTGTGTCATCAAACTAAGTTACCAAAGTTTGTTGTGTTCTCTATATTTTTTATGTGCTTCCGTAGTTGTTCTTTCTGTTATAAACTCCTGGTACTACAAACAGTACAACAAGAACCAAGTGTGTGTTTTCTCAATACTATTATAATAAATATAAATCATTACAGTAGTAAAACATCAGTAGGTCTAAGGAAAAACATAGGCAATGAATTGTTGACTTTATTTTTGTGTGGGAACACATCGTGGCTGAAACCTCGTCGTCTTTTCCTCTACACATGTTTGTTGAAGTTACGTCTGCAAAAATGCCCAAGAAAGTAGACATGTAAGCATAAAAGTATTTATGCCCATAAAAAGTACATCAGCATAAAAGACTTTTTACCCACGAACATCTTCTCATCGGCGGATAACACCATAAACATGCTAGGTTCTCTAGGTTACAACTTCAAAGATAATTATACTTATGCAACAATTCCCTGATTTTGTAGGAAATAATTATTTTGAGAAGCAAACGAGTCCAACACAATGAAAACAACTCAATTCTGAGCTAAAAAGGACTAAAAGAAGAACCAATGGAAAATCCATAAATAAATGAACATGGATGCAATTCTCAATGTTGTGATACTAGTAACTTGTATAAATACAATTTATTATGACCTTTTAGGTAGAACAATGAGCCAAAACATGGGATAAAGTGTCAAAATGCATAGCTTTCATCGCAAATTTATAGATAAGATAATATAGCTTATATAAGTCTCAATGCCTGTTTGACCATGTGTTTAAGTGTTTTATCGCAGGATAATGATGAAAAGAAGAAACATAGTGAATTGGAAGAGGATCGCGTGTGAAAAGCTTATGTGATAGGAAGATTCCCTGGCGATTAACACCACCTTGCGAGATGCCACCCTATCATATGATGTGATTCATTAGAAGATTAAGAATGACTGTTGGAGTTGATGTGACTTGACAAGGCTGCATTTGGCGTTGACATGTGTAGAAGAATGCAAGCTTCCCACCTAGTAGTCTATATAAAGCCTCATGTTAGTGATTTATTATTAAATTTGCCTTCAACCACAAGCTTAAGCTTTTGGGTTAATTGGTGGTTTAATATGATATCAGAGTAGGTGGTCCAGGAAGGTTTTGTGTTCAAGCTCCTGCATTGTCGTTTCCTTCCCAATTAAAATCGATTTCCACTTGTTGGGCCTTTCAAATATTTTGAGCCCACAAGTGAGAGGGGGTGTTAGAGATATATAATTAAATTTGTCCTTCAACGACAAGTTTAAGATTTTGAGTGAATTGGTGGTTTAATACCTTCATCCATACCATGTAAACTTGGTAAGGTCTGAATGGACCAGACCCTATAAAGCTCCATGTGAGCTAGTGGAAAGGACTAACCTTTCCCCTTTTGTAGAGGTTCTTCCCCTTCACCTCTTCTCCAATCAACCTTTGAGTGAGAGATTAGAGAGAGAAACTACCATCATCTTCCCACTAACTTGTCAAAGAGCCAAGGAATGTGCATTCCTATACATTCTAAGCTCAACTTCTCCAGTTTACTTTCCACTTTGTACTGTCATTGTAATGTTTGACTTTTATATAGTACATGGTCAAAAGGCCTACGACTATCAATACATTGCATCTTTATTCCCTATCAATCTATCATTCCTTTAATGTTCATCTGTCGCAAAGTGTTATAAGTAGTTAAGCTTGTGATAAGTTCTTGATAAGAGGTCTTTACCTATAAGGTCCATCGCATTTAGCTAAAATTGACTCCATCGCCTGACCAGCATTCATCGTCAACTGCTTGAGAGGGTACGTAGCAAGGATTTGACTAAACGTGCACAGAAAGGAGTTTGGAGACAAACTCCATCTTGGCGATTACACCTCCATTATTTATGTTTTGAAAGGAGAACCGGTGTGGTACCTTGGCACGAAAGGTTGTCACCCTTAAAAGAGAGGCAATGTGACTCTTACAAGTAATGAAATTTAGATAGTTATGCCTAAATTATCTTTATCATTTGTATCTCGAGAGGTGAGTAAGTGTGTTGTTTAGCACTACAAGAAATTTCACATCTCCTAACATCTACTTACACCATCGGGAGAAAGAACGCTGGAACAAAGGATATCTCTCGACACAGAAAAAGGTGCATCGGTATATAATATCTTTCTTGACGCGTCATGTCCAGTATCAGCAGTCGACGCTCACTCCTGATGCCATTGGTCACCACATCGGAAGTACCCCAATATCTTTCTATGCGCTTCATGTACGCGTCAGGAGATATTTGGGTCATGTACGCGTCGGGAGATATTTGGGCACTTCCAACGCTTATCTGAAAGTGTCGAGTGTGTTCCTCTAAAAACCCTTTGAAAGAAAGAGAAGAAGGAAAAAGACCTCGCGCTACTACCTCTGTCCAGATCGAAAACGCCTACCACCGCCACCGCTCACTGCTTGCCCTGTCGTACCACCCTGTCTGACGTTGCCGTCTGCTCTATCTCTTAGTTCTTTGAACCTATTTAGGTTTTTTGTTTTAATTTTGCCTTAAAACTCTTTGTTCATTGAAATTTCTCTAAAATTATTTTGTTTTGAAGACTTTGTTTGATGAAATGCTTATAATGTTTTGAGATTTGTTTGAATTCTCTGGAATTTGTATGTTTTTTTATTAATTGTGGATGGTAGATGTGTCCTAAATAATATCTATGCTTTTATGTTTAGTGATTTTAGGATTGATTTTATAGATGAATATTGTTGGTGAATGTTATTGTTGTGTACAAGTGTTTGTAACACCAGCTGGGTTAACTTATCGTTTTACCCCTAGGTTACCTCTAGTTCTTAAATACCAGTGCTCCTCTAATGAACAACCTGTGTATGGTCCAACCAATAAACAGAAACCTCTCCCGTACCATAGAGAGGGTGTGACCCTTTGTTCAAATCCTGAAGATCATTTAAGAGAACACTCATCTACTTACTCTAAAGTTGGGAATGAGTAAATTCCATCTTGTGTAATTATATTCTCAACTCTCTACTCGATCTTGTTTCCAAAATGATAAGCATATTGAGTCGGTAATTTGGTCATTCTCACCCGTACAAATCAAAGGACAATCCCTCGCGAATAGGAATTCAAAATATACTTAGGATTAAGACTAAGTTACCTAAGTCATCCTAATGAAATAGAAATCTAACTAGTTAACGGAGTTACATCTAGTGATTACTATTTCGTGGTTCAATCCTATGCAAACTCATTGCATAGGATATCCTTACTCGCATGTCGTATCCATAGTATTACTTGGATAGGATACCCAACCTTATCCCTATACTGTAGACCTTTTAATTAAGCCGATCTCAAACATTGATCCTTGTATGTCTTTACATACTGTTCAAGACTCATCAAACAAATTATGATGTTAGTTTATTGGATTTGGTTATTAAGAAAAAACTAATAATAAAATCAATAACATTTATTGAAATTATAATAATAACACTTTATTAATAATGGTCAATGGATTATATTTACAATTTACGAGTTTTAGGACATAAATCTCAACAGTTTAAACTTACACTCTTTCATACTGTGTAGTTATTCTTCTATACCTCCTAATTGAAGAGTAGACTCTAGAGCTAAGTTTTGATATCAATTCCTTGTGTTCGACTCTAAATCATCCAAGCAAATATATTGTTTCGCTTACACTTGGGCAAGCAATGGAAAAACTTGTACATGACGAGAACTTAGAAATATGTGAAGAAGGAGGACATTAGGAGCATTTTGCATGCATTGATCATGTCCACTCACATGATGAATAGAATCACAAGGAGCATTTTGCATGCAATGATCTTGATCAATGACACATCATGTGAGATTAAATATACACATACATTTCGTGAACATAAGCAACAACACTATTCCCCAAATCGTATCATCTTTGTTGCTTAGAATTAGATATGCATGCATGACACTGCATCTTAGCTCACTAAGTTCGTGGAGTTAACCAACCAGATCAAGTTGTAGGCGGTTGATTAGGATTGACCCACAACAAGCGTTGACTCCAAACCACCAAGTAGTATCTCACCATTCAAGAAAAGGTTTTTATATTCTTATTAATCATATCACATAATGAAAGCAATCGTATAACAGCAGAAAGATTTCAACATTCAGATCATACTATTTTTCTAGTTTTTAACCTTGTTTTGAGAAAGGTTTACAAGCTTGGACTATAAATTATTAGCCCACCCAATATGGACATTGTATCAATGGAGATCGTATCAAATTTAAAATATTATCATTTCTTTAAGGTAATGTGTTAATGTTTTAAAATATTACCCTCTCTTGCACGAAGTTCATACTAATTCAAAATATATTTGTGTTTATGATTATCCTTTAGAATTGTATTAGTGCTATTGATGGCACTCACATTGCTGTAAGTATTCTCCAAAATGAACAAATACCATTTCGTGAAAAAAAAACTAACATAACATGGAATATAAGGAGTGTTTGTTCATTTGATATATTATTCGCGTATGTCATGTCTGGTTGGGAAGGATTGACCAATGATTCTCGCATACTTTTTGAATGTATCAAGAATCTCGAGAATATAAGAGAATACTTTTTGAATGTTCATCTAATTTTTTATGTGTTTTTAGAGTTTTATATGAAATAGATGTCTTTATGATAACTTTTTATTTGCTTTATTATATGCAAATCAATATTATCTTATCGATTCATGATATTCAAATATGCCAGAATTTTTAGCACTGTTTCATGGTCAAAGATATCATTTACGAGATTTTAGAGAAAGAATATATCGTCTTCGAGGTAAAGAAGAAGTGTTTAACTATCAACATTTTTCATTGCAAAATGTCATTGAATGTTGTTTTGATGTGGTAAAGGCTCAATTTCCTATTCTTAAGCAAATACCTCAATATCCAATCAAGACACAAAAATATATATCGATAACATATTGTACTATTTACAATTAAACTGGATTGAATGGTCGTCAATATATCTATTAAATGACTAGAAATAAATCAAGAAAATTTGTGAGCCAATTTGTAGAGTAATACCAGAGAGGCCTTAATAGTATATCCTAGAGGAGTTCACATTTAAACATCAAATATTTTTTTTTCTTTCTAAAATTTAGTTCAAAATGTTCTCGCTAAAATAGTTTATTTCAAATACTGTTTCTTAAAAAGTTATTTTCAGCCATTGGTTAGCGGGTAGCTGAAGAAGAAGAAGATGGGCCAGGACTGTCCTATGAAGAACTGAATCTTCATTTTCAATTACCACAAATCGTCTTTGCACCGGCCATTTCTCCGAAGCTCCGATTTCTATTTGAGTTCTCAAAAGTATTCTCCCCACCGGCCTTTATCCCGCTCCACTCATCGTCATCCATCGATGATGTCTCACAAACTCTTCGCCGCCTCTTCTCCGTTAGTATTCTTCATCTTCCATTCTTAAATCTTATCCTTCTTAGTTTTTTTAATTTTCTTTTCTATGATTTTCAGTTGAGTTTTTTTTTTTTTTTTTTTTTGAATTGGATTGTGTAACTGTGTTCGTTGCTTAATTTCTTCGTCTAGTTGTATGATTCGTTTGGCTGCTTTATTTAAAATGTTGCAGATGCCAAGTTGTTCTGTTGGATTGTAACTCTAATGGGTCGAAGTCGTTGTTGGTTCCTCGGAATCTGATGAATTACGGTCTCACTAGAGGTATCATTCCTGGATTAACCCTTTTTAGGTGCTGGTAGTAAGTTGGAAATGGTTTTAAGTATGAAATTCCCTTTTATCAGTTTTGGTTATTGTCCGTTTCTCTTGTGTCTTTAGTGGTTGAATGAATCTCTATTGTTCCTAACCTAGGTCAATTTTGGATTTTGCTGCACTTTTTCATTCAATTGAAGCGTCTCTCTGTTAAAACGTGTCGCTCTTTTTTGTTCTTCCTTTGGGATGTTGTGGATTTAAAAGGAGATTTTGAAGTGTTGGTTTCAGATTTACGTTTCTTGCAAACCCACTGTGTATATACCCCTTTACATACTAACGGTGGAAGTAAGATTGAAATGATTAAAATTACTTTGAAATATGTTTTTAATCCTTCAAAATTCAAATTAATTTAATATTTGATTTGGCTCTTTTAAATGTATTTTCATACCATCAAAATTGATTTCAAATGACAAAGTAATTTTAAATATTTAAAAATCACTTTCAAACATGTCCTAATTTTGCATCCTTGCAAATCATTTTGCAGTAAGCAAAAGGCTGAAGGTATGTCGACTCAGGGCTGGCTTCTGGGAGTCCATCAAATCCGGGTAATTGGAGATATGGCTATTGTGGTGTCCCTTTTGCACACACTGGAATTTTATTGTAAGCATGCTTGGACAGATTTCTTGGTAACACCATTTTTAATGCTCTTTTAGTATGTTAGACATAGGGTTTAGATTTTCTTTTGTTTTGTTTTATTGACCACTTGTAATTATCGACGTTAGATAATCCTTTTTTTTATGATGAGAAATTTTATGACTCCACAGGCACAATATGCTACTTTTCTTTAATCAATACTGGCTTTTTTTTTTTTTGGAGGGGGATAAAAAACAAAAAGGGTTTGTATGCATATGCACACGACCTATGTTGATTAATATGTATTTTATGCTGATCAACCAATGAAAATATGATTAAAACAGTTCCTTAATAGGGAACATCTGAGGAAGACCCTATCAGAGGACGCTTGTTATGTAAACAAGAACAATGAAAACTTTAATAAGAAAACAAGTAAGCAGTGGAGAAATTAAAACCCTGAAAGGATCATCCTAGAAAATCTGTGACGTGCAGTGGACATGAAAAAATTGTATAACAGTGACTTGATGAGCAAGTTTATTTACCTTTAAACAAATAAAATTTTAAAATATTTGAGTATGATCATGGGTCTATCTTTTGTAAACTTCAGTTTCATTGAAATCTCTTGGTGTTTATCTTTCACATCCTGCTGAGTCACTGACAAGTGTGACCTACCTGTTTTATAACTATTTAAAATGGAGTTTCTGCTTCTTTTTGCAGTATCATGAATAATAATAATACCCAAGTGGTTGAACCTCCTTCCACACTTCAGGAAGAGGAAGAAGAACCCTTGCCTGAAGAGTTTCTTCTAACTGAGACAACATTACCAGATGGAAATATTGAACAAATAATATTCACGTCAGGTGGAGATGTTGATATATATGATCTTCAAGCCCTTTGTGATAAGGTCAGTCATTAGATGTAGCAACCCAATAAGAAATGTTATTTTCGATGATCTGGCTTTTATTATTATTATTATTATTATTAATACTATTATTATTTTCATTTAGTTAAATTTGAAGTTCTATATGTATAACAATGTGTGTGCTACTTCATTTCATCCATCCTCTTAGGCCTGATGTTATTGCAATTTATGATGCACGTTAGTACGAAGGACCAATCTATGAGTAAATGATATATTTTTGTTGACAGGTAGGTTGGCCACGTAGACCACTGCCAAAGTTAGCTGCAGCCCTTAGAAACAGTTATATGGTAGCTGCACTGC
>JBBPDI010000029.1:24893022-24903701 GCA_037974545.1 Cucumis variabilis | reverse complement strand
TCACATTACTCAGGAAAAAATTAAAGATTTCTTAAATCTTATTACTACAACCATGAAGATGACAAATTTTATCCTACCAAGAAAGATGAAAGCACGATGATGTTTGTTAAGTTCCAAACATGGAACATGTGAGCTGCCAATAATGCAAAAATTAGCTACTTTGCTTTGATCCCATGGGAACCAGGTAATCAACTGGTCACATATTGAATCGTAAACAGTCCAAAAGACATACCCAGACACTTCAGAATCATTACTCATCATTATGATCCAGATCTTTTCATTATATCAACGAAAGGTCTTGTTTCCTCTTCAGAGAAAAAAAAAAAACTCATTAGAGCTTTACTTTAGCTTACCTTTGAGGCGCGACCTTTAGAAGAGAATCCAAATTAGAGTGAACAATTTTGAAAGTTTCACAAAACACAAATTAAATCAAGGCGCATTCGTGACTATTTCTACCACTTTAAAGTTGCAGAGTATCCATCAATAAGCCTACTATGTTATGAAACGAAGAAAAGAAATGACTAATCTAGGTTACTTCTTCATTCTATTTCAAAAAACATTCTGAACACTTTAACGCAATGACCTTAACTTTACCAATAGCAAAGCATTGAACACACTCAACAGAATAGACACCCTGAAGACATGGGAAAAGTTAAAAAGAGAAAAGAAACAAGAAAATCAGCGAGCCCAGTTCTTAAGTTAGTAGAACAAACAGAATATGAAAACATGAGAAAGAGTAAGAATAATATAGAGACAATAACAAGGGGTTGCAGAAAAATGGAAGTAAAAGAAGACCTGAAAATTGAAAGGATTAGTTGTACAAAACGAGGTTTACGAGATTAGAAGCATTGGATATAACAATGGAGAGAAACAAGAGATTTTGAAAAGACGAAGCCAAGTTCTCCAGCCAGCTTCAACTCGTTCAACCATATTGCCTCCATTTCATTTGTCCAAAATGATTCAGGACACAAGAAGATAGTTGAGCATTCCATAAATCTCACGAACAACAACTTCATTAAATTGCGGGGGTTTCATCGTTCGTTAATGCGCTGAAGTGAACAGATAGGCACGTCGGAGTGAATAGACGGTCACGCTGGAGTGAACAGACGCCACGAGCAGGGACAGATGGTGATGGGGCCGAAAGACGGGCCGGAAGACGGTGGGATTGGAGATGTATACTTTGCCGGAGCATTAGGGGAAATAGTAAGGGTTTACAATTTGTGGAAATATTTTCCAAATTTCTAATCTTTATTTATTATTTTTTTAATAAAAAATAAAAATTATTTTATAGCTTTTCTATGACATCAAATAATTGTCGTGGAATGTATTATCTGAAAATTTCTGTCTTTTCCCGCCAAAAATGCGAAATTTTACATTTTGTGACAGTTTTTTTTTCTCCCCTTATTTTGTGATATACACAACTGTCATAGTAGATAGTTTTTCTTGTAGTGTATAGATCATTTAAGCTAATCTCGAACATTGATCCCTGTATGTCTCTACATACTGTTCAAAACTCATCAAACAGCTTAAGATGTTAGTTTATTGGATTTTGGGTTATTAAAACAAAACTAATAATATAATCAATACCCTTTATTAAAATTAAAATAATAATACTTTATTGATAACAATGAATTGATTATAGTTACAATCTATGAGTTTTAAGACATAAATTCCAACACGAAAAGCATTCTTCGGAAAAACATCCACTAAAAAGCATCCATAATCTTTCTCCACCGAAAAGCGTTCTTTCACACCACATTTAATCCATTCGTCTGCTCCAAAATCTCCAATCGGTTGAAGAAACCATTCGGCGAACAATTGAAGAAGGTTTCAATTGGTTGAAGAGCAAGTTCCTGTTTGTTTAAATGCTCTATCTTATTTTTGTGCCTCATCTTCTTCTTCTTCTTCAGGACAATATGTTCCTCCGTAAATGAAACCTAAAAGAAAAGATTCAAATAATTGTAAAAATATCATTGAAGCAGAATTACAATTCTAAAATTTATATTATAATTGTAATTGAAAATATATATTAACTATTATTTAATAAATTGTTTAAAATATAAAAATGTTGAAAATGTTGTATTTATATTTGACATTATTTTAGGGGAAGGATCTAAAGTTTAAATTCAAATTCTTATTAAACATATATGTATTATTTAATAAATTGCTTAAAATATAACAAAACTGATAAAAAATCTTGTATATATATTTTCCATTATTATAGAGAAGGTTGTTGCAATCTTGTTCAGCATCAAAATAGCAGATTTAGTTAAAATTTACTAAATTTGAATGTTGTTTGCAAAATACACTGTCTTCGTGCTATTTTCAATATCATGTCTCATTTTTTTAGCTATTTAAATACACTGTATTTGGAATATATATATTATCATATGCCTAGGCGAATGATATTATATCTTGATGACCAAATCTTTTACCCTTTTATGTGTGTCCCAAATTTGTCATCATTCATATTTGACATATACTATGTTTGGAAAATCTTAATTCTATTGGTTATTATGAAGTTTGGTTAGTTAAACAACCGTGATAATGATTCAATGACACTATTTAGAACATCGTTCTTATTGTTGGTTTTGTAACAAATCCATCTTAATGTTAAGTTCTTTGGATTGAAAAAGTATATGATTATGTGAGCAAATAAATATTAATATTTGAATATGTGATCATGATATAGAACGAATAGTTTATCACATTATTTATAAGCATAAATTACAATGTAATTGTGTCAGCAACATATGTCATACAGTCTGTCAAATATACTGTGGAACTAATCTGAAATGAATAATATTGTCATGTAGTATGTTACAACTATAGAAAATAAACCAATCAAACCTGACCAATTTAACCAATAAATTGATTTTGTTAAATTAAGAAAAAAATAAACAATAAAACAAATAAAATAAATTAAATATATTCAAACAAATGGAAGGTATTCTTGAATTTTTTAAATCTATGGAGTTGAAGATGAATAGAAAGTTTGAAGAACTAGGAAACAAATTATACATAATTTTTTAAGAAATCAAAAGTAAGCAACTTAGTTCTTCGGGTGCACAAGAGACTAACGAATATATGGTAAGCATTTGATATAAACTGAAATTTTCTTTTCTAATTATGTGTACATGTAACAGGATGTTAAAATACACTATATTTAGAATGCAAGGAACAAGAGACCTTGAGAAGCACCTTGACAGAGTAGAATAGGACAAAGAGAAGAGAAGGACAAAAAGACCAAGATGACGACCTGAACTTAGAATCAAGCAATCCAAAAGTGCTTAGGAAAAAAGATGACGATATTGACAATGAAGGAAAGGCAAACATGACTGAAAATAGGAACCAAACTTTCGGAGCGCTAGATGGTGGATAAACTAAATTAAGCACATCAGAAACATCTACCACCCATGGACAAGAGGAAGATGGCTCACAGTATAAGAAAAATAAAAGAGTCGAATATAGACAACCTATTTGTAATATTTAGAATACATCTTAGTAACTAACATGTGTACATAATTGTAATAGGACACAAATGATACTAAGGAAGAAATCAACATGCTGATAAGGTCAATTGACAAAAAAGTTATATATGATGAAATGAAGAAAAAAAAAGATTTGATGAAAATGGTATAGTACTGTATGTTTGGCATATGTTTGTTATAATGAATGACTATTAAATTTTAAGAATTGTGAATCCCAATTACAAGGTATTTGTAATTTTGACGGCGTGAAATAGGTTAATTATGTTGTCATTAATGAGCTGAATATATTTATGATATGGACAAGTTGGATCTATTTATTATCATTAATGACTTGTAACTTCTAAGAACTGTGTATTTGAATTCTAGATGATTTATGGTTTGAGTATTTTATTGATAAGATAAGCAATGTGTATGTAAATTATACTATATCTGACGTACTAAACCTACTAATGTGAATTTCAATTACAATAAAATTTTTAATTCAAAATGTTACTAACAATACGTATTTTGGAGGTATTTAAATTCAAATTTTATATAAATAATCTGAAAATGTTACGAAAATGTTAAATTTATGTTTGTCATTATTTTAGGGATATGATGTAATATTTGAATTCAAAGTATTATAAAAATAATGACTCAGGAATGGTTGAAATTCTCTTAGCCATTTTTTAAGTGAAACCATTATTGAACATAAGTCTCATGAATTAAATAAATAAATGTTAATTAATTTGATTTAAATACTAAAAATCTGAAAGTCTATTATGAATTATAGGCATATCTTTAGGGGATATTGGGGGAATCTTGTCAAGCTCGAAAATATCATAAGTTAGTTAAGATTTTTTAAAACTGATTATAGTTTGGAAATACACTGTACTTGTGACTGTGTGATATTCTGCCTCATTCTTTGCATCATGTAAATATGCGTAAAAAAATGTATTGTCCTACATAAAGGGGTATAAACGAGTAAAAAAAATCAACAAAATCTAAAACTGCGGTTTTGCCAAAAATCTTAATATTTTTTATATTTGCTATTTTTCAGTTTGTTATACTAAATTTTGTCATTCTCACAGTTATCTCTTAAATATAATATTATTATTAACGTGGCCCATGTGCATTCTATGCTATTTTATATCTCTTTTGGGTCTATTATTTTATTATGCCCATTAGAAAAAAAGATAATATCATAATTAAATACCATGATAGATGATGTTTATAAATAGAACCTTAAGGATTGGTCCTCTCACTGCCTCTAGTTCACTCTTCTTCATCAAGAAATCTAATGAAGTTCCAAACGAAGGTTAAGTGAGAGAAGCACACAATTCCTTAGAAGACCATTCATGGATTAAGGTATGTTATTCTCTAATTAAATTTAAGTTGTGAAAATCATCTAGTTCAAAGATCAGCATTTATTGTTTTATACAATATTAGGGTTTTATTGTGTAATCATAAAAATAAGACTTACAATCATGTCTCTCTTAAATACCCACTCGGTATCTTGAGTACTTTAGTATAGATTGAGGAAAGCTATCACTATAAATCATAGAGACTCGGACTAAAATGAAGGCTCTTTTTTCCGGTAGTTAAACATGACACGTACCCAGATCGTGTTTACGAGAAAGATAAAGAAAGAAAAAATTATAGAATCAGAGCTTTATTAACTAAGTTTATTCATTATGTTTTCTAATTATTGAATGAGCAGTTGTGACTATCAATAACGAGTTGAAGAACATCTGAAGTATTATCATATATAATTGTTGTTTTAGAATTAGTTATCATTTGTTATATTTTCTGTTATTCTGTTTTTCAATAATTGTATTGTAAAAGAGTTTATGAATACTCTTATTTTCCATCAGAAATATCAATGAGAAAATACATTAGTTATTAACCATTGGGCATTAGTTTTCATGGTATCAAAGTAGCTCTGACCCACGTCCTCTTCTCCTTTTCTTCGATCTTTTTTTTCCACCATGGGAACCGAAGATAGCTCTTCTTTAACCTCCAAAGAACTCTAATCACCCTTTTTCCTTCTAACAAATATCTACAACCTGATATCCATTCGACTTGATTCAACCAATTACACCTTTTGGAAGTTCCAATTTGAACCTATGTCGAAAGCACACAAGTTATGTGATTTCATTGACGAATCCATTCCTACACCTTCGAAGACAATTTTGAGCCCTATAATTGCAAGTTCCTCAGCAACTACTTTATATTCATAAATCAGTAATCCTCTGTTCGAAGATTGACAAGCAAAAGACCAAACATTAATATCCCTCATCAACGCTACCCTATCTGTCGAAGCACTAGCATATGTAGTTGAATGCAAATCTTCAAGTAAGGTATGGAAAACACTTGAAAAGCATTACTCTTCAAATACCATGACAAATATAGTCAACCTAAAGTCAGATCTACAACAAATCTCAAAGAAACAAGATGAGTCGATTTATCTATACATCAAGAAAATCAAAGAACTAAAAGACAAGTTAGCAAATGCAGCAATTATTATTGAAGATGAAGATCTTGTAATTTATACCCTAAACGACCTTCCAAGTGAATACAGTGCTTTTCGCACCTCAATGCAAACAAGACCCCAACCAGTAAGTTTTTTCTGAACTTCATGTTCTTCTAAAGTCTAAAGAATCTACAATTGAAAATCAAACCAAACGTGAAGATATCTCAGTTCAACCAACGGCAATGCTTGCAAGTCAAAATACCAACCAACGAACATCTAGAAATTCACCCCAATAAAATCATGAATAGAATAACTTCAGAGGAAGAGGAAGAGGTCGTAACACTGGTAGAGGCCAGTCAAACTTTAACCAAAGGGAGGGTTGTGGACAATCTGATTCTGGAAATCGTCCATTTATTCAATGCCAAGTATGTAATTGACCTAGGCATTTTGCACTTGATTGATACAACATAATGAACTACAATTATCAAGGAAAGCACCCCCCTCAAAATCTTGCTCCCATGGTTGCCCAAAAAAATTCACAATATTTGAGCACTTAGAACTATCCTTCAAATACTTGGCTTGCAGATTCAGGGTGCAATGCTCATGTTACTGTAGATTTTGGAAACCTCTCCATAGCAAATGAATATAGTGGTGAAGATAGCATCTCTGTTGACAGTGGTCAATCACTTTCCATTATTCACACAGGATCAGGTAAACTTCCCTACACACTAAACTCTTCCTTTTCACTACAAAATCTCATGTGTGTCTCGATCATCTCCACAAATTTACTACATGTTCACCAACTATGCAAAGAGAACAATTGCTTAATCACCTTTGATACTAATAAATTTACCATTCAGGACAAAACTACTGGCAATCTTTTATTCCAAGGCCCTAGTGTGAATGGCTTTATCCAATCAATCCATTTCTCATATTAGAAAAGTTCTCCAACTGCTCATACTGCAATACAGCCATCCTCTAAGATTTCCTCCACCCTTTGGCACAAATGACTCGACCATCCTCACACCCAAGTACTAAACACAGTTCTTCATTCCTTAAACCTTTCCTCTTGTACAAAATCTTGCATATGTGAATATTTCTTATATGGTAAAATGCATAAACTCCCTTTTTCCCACTCATATTTTACTATCATGTTTCCTTTACAAATCATTCACACTAATGTATGGGGCCCTGCCCCTGAAATATCAATAAAATGCTTTAAATACTATGTTTCCTTTATTGATGATCTCACCAAGTATACCTGGATGTTTCCCATAGCCAGAAAATCTGACGTAACTAATGTCTTTAAATACTTCAAACCATTACTAGAAAATCAATTCCCCTTTCGCATCAAAATTCTTACATTTGATGGAGGAGGTGAATTCATCAACCAAAATTTATCATCCTTCCTCACCATAAATGGCATATCCCACCAAAAATCATGTCCATATACCCCTCAACAAAATGGTGTAGTGGAAAGAAAACACCGTCATATCATAGAAGTAGCCATCTCTCTAATGACTCGTGCCTCCATCCTAACCAAATTTTGGTCATTTGCCTTTGCCACAATTGTATACCTCATAAACAGACTCCCCTCTCAAAACCTTTAAAATAAAACTCCCTATGAATGGTTATTCAATCAACCCGAGACTATAAACATCTAAAAATATTTGGTTGTGCCAGCTACCCTCTACTAAAACAATACAATTCCCATGAACTCCAACCAAAAACCTCTCAATGCATCTTCCTTGGCTATCCTCTAGGTTATAAAGGTACTGTGTTACAATATGAGCATTGGAAAAAATTTCATATCTAATCTTTGATGAGACTACTTTTCCCTTCTCAATAACTCCACAAAACAGCACCACAAAAGATAACCATACAAAACCCAAAAAATCCCGTCAAATACCTTTATCTTTGTTCCTAGTGTGAGTAATGGAAGTGTTAGGCCATCTATGCCAACAACCAGTTCTTCACAAACAAATGAGTCGTATCTAAACAGTGAACCAAATGCTCAAACTCAAGTGGGCACAAATGCACCCAACATAAATCCAAATGTCCATTCAATGCAAACTAGAAGCAAATTTGGTATATCAAAGAAGAAAGTCTTTGTTGCGGCAACACATCTTTCCAAGAATTCTGTTGATGAAAGTGAACCAAGCTTTTATACTCAAGCATCAAAAGATTTAGTTTGGCAAGTTGCAATGAAAGAAGAATATGATGCTCTACTGAAACAAGGAACATGGAAACTCACTAGTTTACCGACAAACAAATCAGCCATTGGGTGCAAATGGGTGTACAAAATAAAAAGAAATCCTGATGGAACCATTGCTAGACATAAGGCAAGGTTAATTGCCAAGGGATACCATCAACAAGAGGGCATGAGACATTTAGCCCAGTTGTAAAGAAGTCTACTGTTCGGATAGTTCTATCTATAACTGCACATTTTGAATGGAAACTAAGGCAACTTGATGTTAAAAATACATTTCTACATGGCGAACTCCGTGAAGAAGTTTATATGCAACAACCATAAGATTTTGTTGATAAAACAAGATCAAACCTAGTGTGCAAGCTCTAAAAATCATTATATGGTCTCAAACAAGCTCCTCGAGCTTGGTCTGAATGCTTCACAACTCATCTATTGACACTTGGCTTTAATGCTTCAAATGCTGATAACTCATTGTTCGTTCGAAAAATTGGAAAATCTATCACTTATCTCCTACTATATGTAGATGACATCATTATAACAAGCAACGACCAGCCATACATTGATGTGTTAATCAGTCAATTGCAGCAGAATTTTGATATGACTGACTTATGAATGTTAAAATATTTTTTGAGGCTCGAAATCCTGAGGAACTCATCTGGTATCTTTGTCACACAA
This sequence comes from Cucumis variabilis, assembly GCA_037974545.1. Taxonomy (NCBI): domain Eukaryota; kingdom Viridiplantae; phylum Streptophyta; class Magnoliopsida; order Cucurbitales; family Cucurbitaceae; genus Cucumis; species Cucumis variabilis. The sequence goes on along the minus strand of JBBPDI010000029.1, from coordinate 24,894,874 downwards.
ACAAAATACGCTAAGGATGTATTACAAAGGTTCAGAATGAATTGATGCAAAGCATGTAATACTCTAATTGCTATACATTCCTTTAGTGACAAACCAAAAAATTCATGTTCAAATGAAAATGCAACAACCTACAGAACTATTGTTGAAGCCCTCCAATATCTCACATTTATTAGACCAGACATCACCTTCTCAATAAGCAAACTATCACAGTTTATGCACTCACTTGTCCATTGCCACCTTAAAGCAGCCAAAAGAGTACTAAGATACATCAGTGGGACCATTTCAAAAGGCTTACTCTTCAAGAAATCCACAAATCCATTTAGAGTAAATGCATTTTCAGATTCAGATTGTGTAGGAAATAATCTTGATAGAAGGTCAACCACAGGATTCATCATCTACCTAGGATATAATCCAATATCATGGGCTATCAAAAAGCAGTCCACTGTATCTCCAAGTTCAACAGAGGTTGAATATAGAGCCCTTGCAACAACAGCTTCTGAATTTTTTTGGATTCGACAACTCCTTCGAGACTTACATATATTTGGAAGAGAACCTCCTTGTTTACGGTGTGACAACAAGTGTGTCATCCAACTTGCTCATAATCATGTCTTCCATGGTCGAATCAAACATATAGAAGTGGACTTCGATTTTATAAGAGAAAAAGTTGTTTGAAATGATATTACAGTGTTGTACATTCTCTCAACAAAACAGTCTGCTGATATTTTAACAAAACCGCTCACTACCGATCGTTTCCACACTCTTCGATCCAAACTTATGCCTTTAAGTCTAAAAGTACATCAATTTGAGGGAGGATATTATCATATATAATTGTTGTTTTAGAATTAGTTATTATTTGCTATATTTTCTTTATTCTATTTTTCAATAACTGTATTGTAAAAGAGTTTATAAATACTCTTATTTTCCATAAGATATATCAATGAAAAAAAAACATCAGTTATTAACCATTAGGCATTAGTTTTCATGAAGTATTATTTGTCCATCGCACCTTATGAATGTTCATTTCCACAATTGCTCCAAAGATAGATGGTGTTCCATTAGCTCAACCTACAATAACAATGAATTAAACATCATAGCAATTGCGTGTTGGGCTATTTGGAATGACAAAAATAATCTATGACTTAAAAAACCTATCCCAAGCCTAAATAACAAAATAGGAGGAATAGTTAGAGATTGTAATGAAAAAGTTACTAGAGCAACAGTATACTCAAAGAATCTGGTTATTCTCCCCCCACACTATTAGTGAAAATTCTTAGCGATCACAAAATGAATCAATTTTGCAACAACTCATTCATGCCCAAACTTAATGGTTGAATTAGATTGTTAATTAGAAGTGCTTAGGCAAAAATCTAGGGTTGAGCACCATGGATTGCTGGATGGAGTGCATCAAAGCACTATCAAAAGAATTTTTAAATCAATTTCATTTATATTTTGTGGTAGTAATTGGAATTGAATGGTCTCAAAATGTGACAGTTGTAAACCAAGTCCAAAAGGGCTTCAGCAAATTATATATGAATAAAATAATCCTGTTTCAAAAAAGAGAAAGAAGAAAAGAAAGAAAAAGGAGGGAAAGTTCTCGACAACTTTCTCAATCCGCCATATTATAGGAAAGGAAAAACGGGTAAACTCGTCTTCTAAAGAAAGATCCTGGTCAAACAAGGCAACTAATTCACAATAGATCTCAAACTTGACCCAAAATTAAAATAAACTCCGTGTATTTCGGATCATCCCAATGGGTCCCACAAGAAAAAAACATCGGACGGTCAATATCGAAAGATGGTACTTGACCTCTGACTAAAATCCATAATCTCATTTGACTAGAAAAGCACACGAT
>JBBPDI010000029.1:24868719-24879689 GCA_037974545.1 Cucumis variabilis | reverse complement strand
CAACAGCTTCAAAGCAAACGCATCGCATGAACCACGCCCCACATAACGGCAGGCAATAGAGAAATCTTAATCAAAAAACCCAAAAAACCTCAAAACACATCCTACATTTCCCAACCAAATCTCAATACCCAACAGCCGAAATCAAAGAGATTAACGAAAGAAAACAAAACCCAGTCCAAAAAACCAAAAATCAAGATGTGGGTGTTCAAGAAAACGAGTAGAGGAATCGTCAAGAGCATCAAAAGAATCAAAACACCCGTCTCACCACGAAAGAGACATACAGATTCATTTCTCAGAAATTGCAACCAAAATCCGAAACAGGAAGAGAAAACTAACTACAGAAGACAATTTGAAGAAGAAGAAGAAGAAGAAAGCAAAAGAAAAACGAAACTCCACCACCGTTCTTTCTCCTTTCTTCTCAGTTCCAAGAAAAAACAGAGCAACAAAAACAAAATGGAAGACAGAGAAGAAGAAGATATGAAAAAGGGTAATAATGGCGGCGTTTAATCGGCAAATGGAGGTGGAAGAAGAGCTCGAGACAACGAACCCACAAAGGAATTGGCCAAAAAGACAGAAAGAAAGAAAGAGAAAGGAGGGTAAGAGAGAGAGAGAGAGATGACTGTGTGTGATGATTTTGTGAACTCGGATCGAGTGACTCGGGAGAGTTGGGAGTCGGGAGTAGTGGGATGAAGAATGAAAGATGGAAGAAATCTTTTAGTTCTTTATTTTATCAGGTCCTTGTATTTTAGAGCTTTTACGTTTTTAGTACCTAACAAATTTTAGCTTTAATTATTATTTTACTTTATATACATCAAAATTGGATAAAAATAAGAAAGAAATTATAGGATTCAAAATGAGTAGTAATTAAATTCAAATTTTGTATTTGGTTTGGTTTGGGCAAATACACTTTTCTTAATGAAATTTTATCAAAAGGACTAAAACCTAATCATAAAATTTACAAGGACTTAATTACAATGCTCTCCTAAAATTTAATTTAATTTATAAAATTTGTAGTTTGGTTTATTATTGAGAATGGCATTCTGAAATTCACCGGCGAAAAGTGAGGATAGAAAAAGAAAAAGAAAAACGTCATTTTCGAACTTCACTGGCTGTCAGTTCCACGTGGCGCTACATGGTCAAACCATTTCTTCAAAATTATTATAATTTATTTATTTCTTTTTAAAGAATGTGATATTGTTATTGGATTCTACAATTGTATTATATGTATCCTTTTTCTTTTCTTTTTGTCAATTTACTTTTTTTCTTTATAGAATGATTTATGGTTCATGGATCCCATGTTATAATTAGAGATGACATGGATTTTTATAATTAAAAGAATTATAATCTTGGTGGGTTTCATTTTAAAATTAATTAAAGGGTTTCTCTTTCTTTTTTTTTTTGGAGTCTTATCACTTGGAAATTGACCTAAGAATTGTATTGTTTTTTTTAGTTGGTTGGTAAAATCTTACGTTCATATTTGTTTTTGTAGTTATGATTTCGAAATCTTCATTTTAGTTTATTCGGAATTTGTATATTAAAAAGTATTTATTTCTTTGTCGTTTTTCTTCTATATTACACACTTAACTTAATTCACTCATACTCTCTCCTTACGAGATTTCAACTATGTTTTATTTTTAATGTCTATTGAACTAATAAGAATTAAATCGTAAAAAGGCAACAAAAAAAAATTAATAGCAATCATATGTTATAGAAAAAGTGATTTTGGACCAAATGACATAATCTAGCAAGTATATATATCAAGCATGTTTCAACCTATCAACTAAAAATACATGCAACTTTAATACCATATAGGGTTGTTGTCACAAGTTACTTTTTTACTGTCTCGTTTTTATCTGGAAATGTAACTTAGTTTTTCGCAAGATGAAGGAAAATTTTCTTTACTTACAAAAATATTCATTGGTATAGAAATCATTTGAAATATAACACATATCATTTCAGATGTTGATGATTTGGTCGCAGTAATATTATTGTTGAAATAAAATAAATAAAAATTAAAAAAATTGTAAATGGCAAAATTTTATAAGAACATTTAAAAAAACAACAAAATATCAAAATTTTGAATTCTATCTTGATAGTATTTTATTAGTGACATTGACCGTTTTAGACTTCTATCAACATTTATTAATGTTATCAATGTAAGGCTATCAATATATATACGTCTATAGAATCTGAAAAATTTACCAAACAACCCTAAAAACTATAGCTATTCGTGAAAGAAATAAGTAAATAATATTAGATTTGAAAGGATATATATATTATAAGATATAACAAATCGACAAAATACAATTTTGAAAATGGAAAAAGGTCATAGGCCAACAATCAAAAATACAAAAAAATACCCTGATTAATCGACCACACGTGTGCATGTAATTTTTTTTCTAAACGATCATGTATCATTGTAATAGTATCAACACGATCATGTAATTTTTTTTAACGAAGAGAAAAATGCTTCAAATCTAAACAATCATGTTGACTATGGTAAGCGATCATTTATATCATATCTACACGATCGTGCAGTTCTTTTTAAAAGATGAAAAAAAAACTTCAAATATAAACGATCGTATTGATCATATCCACACGATAGTGTAGTTCTTTTAAACGATGTGAAAAGTGCTTCCAATCTAAACGATCGTGTTGACAATGCTAAATGATCGTGTTGACTAGGCAAACAATCGTTTAGATCATATCAAAGTAATGTTTAAACATGAAAGAGGAGCTAGAAAGAGAAGATGAAGAAAGAAAGAAAAAGAAGAAAATTAAAAATAGAAGAAAGAAAATCTAGAAGAGAAGATGAATAAATTGCAAAGAAGAAGAGAGAGAAGAGACGAATTGTTAGAAATATTAAGTGTAAATATGAAATTTATGAAAATATTTTACAGCTCGCTTTTCATCTTTTTACCAGGCCGTAATTATTGTGGTGTTTTGTTACATTTACAAAATTAACCAATAAAATTTGTAAAAGTAATTTAAATTGGAAACCAACATAATGAAAGGAAATATTTATTCAAAAAATAATAAAAGAAAAAAAAAATGGCGTAGGAAATGTAAAGAGAATTAAAGAAATTAATTAACTCAACACATAATTAAAGAAGGTATAACCATATCATAACTGAATAATGGAAATATGGAAACAATTCCTCAACCAAATCAGCTCCAATATTTTAACCCATTAATAATTTTTTTTAATATACATTTTTTTTAACAAATTTTAAGTATAAATTTTAAGCAAACCATGTGATGTTAGGTTTTGAATTTAGATATATGAAACTTCAAATCTTCCTATGTAAAACCTAAATAAAAAAAACTTGTATAGACGAACAAAAACTTGGTTCAACTAGTATTAATGTACTAAGACAATTAAGAGCTCATGTTCCAATTCTCCACTCCAAATAAAGAGAATATGTCCATTCCACTAGATTGACTGAAAGGGATAAATGACTTTGTAGTCTCAACTCCAACAACTTTATTTAGCTTAATTAATTAAATAAGATAAGGGTATATTTATATTTATATTCAAGTGTCGTTTATGCATTTCTCGACTAATGGACAACCGATAACCCTACAACATTTTGATGTCAAGAAAAGAAATTAATTTCAAATAAAAGTGTATATTTCGAATAGCTTTCAAGTGTTTAATTAATTATAAAAAAATTAAAAAATTTTGGAAAGAAAAAAATCAAGCATTTGACAACAGCTCAAAATAGATTCTAACAAAAAAAAAAAAAAGAGAGTTAGTTTAACGTAAATATTCAAAATTATTTTGTTATATAAAAATCTATTTATTTTATATACTTCTTAAAAAATAGTCTACCTCACCCCATTTTATTGTTGTGATATTTTTTTTATTTAAAATGAAAATGAGTAATTTGAAAAAGCTATATATTTTATTTATTTAAAGTTTTAGTTTTGGTTTGATTTTGAAAGTTTAATAATGTGAATAAGCAATAAAAAGGAAAAGGTATAATTGAATTGAAAAGAAATACATATTATTTGAGGGCAATAATAATGTTAAATTATTGTTGGTGTTGTTGCAATGCTATTTGCTATGTATATATTATTGGATATAGAAACAGAGTAGAGCAGAAATTATACATATGAATTAATATTGTGGAATTGTATAAATACAGACCCTAAATTATAGAAGAAGGTTGAGGAGTAATTCCAAAAATGACCATCCTACCCCCCCATAAATACTCAAATCTTAGGGTTTGGTCATAAAAATCAATGCATGTGTTTTGAGAAAGTATTATAAGTATTAAATATTGTATAATTGTCTTGTCCTCTAAAATTGAAGTTGGTGGTCAGCACGCAAAGGCTCTATCACGAACCATCACAACCTTTTTTTTTTTTTTATTTCTCAAAAATACTCTTTACCTGTAATTCAAGTTTTTAATTCATATAATTCAAACTTCAACATCTAAGGTCTCTGGCTTTTATTTCTTCAAAATACTTCTTTTTCTTCCTCTTCTATTATTTAATAAATGGTGTCAGTCACATACTGCTAGATAAATTAGTGTTATTGAATTAGAGATTAACTGGATATAAACTCAGTTCGATAAACTACGGTTCTTTAACTATAATATGAGTGTTTGAATTTTTATGTGTAGTGATATAATAATGTGGATCTAAATAGTTTAAACGCTCTATAGTATAAAAATATGGTTGAGCGACTTATTTTGGAAACACTACTAAAATGACCTAATTTGTATTTAGTACAAGCGGTGTGATCCCGAATTGCTCATGTAGAGTAGGGACGTTCTATGTAAAAGAGTTGCAAGACCGGAATATGAAAGTCACTTTTACATTGATGACCTAAGGTGGATAGCTTCAGATTAAGACTGAGTGGATAGCTGAGGACATAGGGTGCAAGATAGAATTTACTCCTACCAACTTTTAGGGATAATAGAGGGGTTGTTCTCTTAAGTGTTAACTCCAGGTCTTGAATAAGGGGTCTTACCTTCCCATTGGGCATACCATTGGTCTGAGAGGGACTCGGTTTGTTGGTTGGATCATGCATAAATCAACGGTTCATTAGAGAATCATCCGACTTAGGAACAATATGCAATTTCAAAGGTAAAATGGTATTTTGATATAGCCAAAAGGACTAACAACTTGTGAAGCATCAACTTATTAATCATGATTATATCGAGTGGACATATAAATATATTCTACAGTGAGGAGACTACACTAAGGGATATAGTAGACATTCCTATTAGTTGATGAATGTTGGTTAATTAGGTTAAAAGAGTTTAGCTACTAATTCGGATCGTTGGAGGTTAGGATCTATTGGAGCTCATGATCTATAGGTCCCTCTAGTACTTCATTATGGAATTAAACTCATAACAATGTGAATCGAGAAATTTGAATTGTTCATAAAATCATAAAATCCAACATCACTTAGTAGATTTATCCACTTCATGCATTACTTGTATGTCTAATGCTTATAAACAAGTGATGATTAATTTTGATTAATGCCATGTGCTCAAATTTACTTTAAATTGAGGTAAATCTCACCAAAATTTTTCTCGATTTGGTGTTAAAACACATTCTAGTTTCCACAAGCTAACCTTAAGAGAAAGAAAATAGTATGGAAGATCTTGTGATTGTTTAGAGCTTTGTTCGTGAACAGAAACAACCTTAAATCAGTAGATCAATTGAGCTTCAAAGGTATAACTTCTTATAAACCTTATTTTTCTAGTTATACAGAATATGTTTAATCCTTTATATTTAATGCATTTAGGATGATATCTAGATCTTCTAACTTCTATTGCATGCTTTACTAATCTTTCATAGGGAGGAGACTAGATTTTTTACCTTTAAAACGGAATGTCATGCCAATTACGAGCTACGATTATTTTAGTGTTAGGTTCAAATACTAATTTAGTCCGTGCACTAATTTTAGTTTATGCACATTATAAACCCATGCAAACCTATGTTTTTATTTATAACTTTTGTCATTTTGATGCCCTATTTTTAAAGGGTTCATTTTAGTGTATGAAGTTTCGAAAGGAATTGTTCTGGTCCATTCATTTTTTATTTTGATCTCATTTTTAGGGGTATAAACAAGTTGGATTAGGTTGGGTTGGAGGACATTTCCAACCCATTCCATAATTTCAGGTTGGTTGAGTTGGCAACCCGAATAACCCATATAGTATTTCCAACCTAACCCTTAAAATATGGGTTGGGTTGGGTTGGGTTGTCTGGTTGTGAAGGGAGATGGTGAACGCCAGAGACTGAGAAGGAGACGACAAACGTCGAAGATGAGAGGTCGAGACGAGAAGGAGAGGGTGAGAGTCAGAGAGATGATGTGAGACTCGTGTCTGGAATAAAAGGGTAAATATTTTTGACTAAGTGTAAATAGGTGTTTTGAGAAGAAGTTTGCGTTTTGAAGACTGTGTTAAGATGAGGCGAGACAAGAAGACTTTAGGCATTTTGGGAGCCATGTGAAATGAAGCCAGGCGAGAATATGTCAAATTTGATTTGACATGAATTAACATGTAAGATTAAGGGCTAAACATGACTAAGTAAAATATTAAGCTTACATGCGTAAAGTTGATAGCAGGAGCTGAAAAGTTATTATGAGATTAGTGATAACTAATCTATTTTGAAGGTAGTATAAATAGAGGAAGAAAGTAGAATGTTAAGGAGTTTTGCTTGGAAATTTTGTAAGAAAAGCTAAGTGTGGAACTGTTGCCAACGAAGTCATTACGCGAGAAGAGCTGAAGCTAGGTGTTTTAAAAAGGAGTTGTTATGAGTGATTTTGAAATATATTTTTGTATCTTAGAGCTTTCTTTAAACTTATGTTGATTTGTAGTGATGATTTATACTTGAATATTTCAAATGAAAGCTTATGCTTAAAGAAGTTTTATGTTGTTTTAGTGAACGTAAAAATGTGTTCAAACCATTAGTCTTATGCCTCCTATTCTAACTGTTATGTGCACATAAGGGTATATAGGCAGCCCATGTAGAAAACACTTGCATGGTGGACTGGAGTCAACCAATGCATAAAAGATCTGTATTGTGTTAGGCTGCCTGAGCAACGAGAAATGAGCCAGAAGATTTCTGCATGCTGTTAATGAAAAGGTCATAACAGTATGGTTCATGCTATCGACGAGAAAGAATAAGAGAATAATGAGTATTATGTGATTTTGTAAATGTAAAACAAGGCGAGGAGCCTGTTTTTGAACTAAAATATTTATATGTTTGCAAAATGTGTTTCCAAATGTTTTCTTGAAACTTCCTCACTCTGTCTTTTGAAGGCTTAGTTAAAGTTTATCATATTAAGATGTTAACTGAACTAGGCGATAAGACCAAACTTCAAGGACTTCATCTAACTCACATTCTTTCTGCATTACTTTCTGTTGTTTGGGTTGTTTGTGGATCAGGACGTGACAGATGAGGCGCGATTTGAAGACTTAAGTTGAACGAAGTGAGGATGAGTTGTGAGTCTGTGACCTACTTCTTTTTCCATTTACTAAATTAGTAATAATAATAAATTAATAATATAAATATATAAACATAAATAAATAAAAATATATAATATATATAATTTATTTAGGTTGGATTGGGTTGGACCGATTTTTTTAACTCCAACCCGAGACCCAACATAATAATAATAATAAAAAACCCAATCCAACTTAAATTTTAAACTAACCCAACCCAAACCTTATAATATGGGTACGTTGGGTAGTCCAACTTATTTCGGTTGTTGGGTTACCCTTACATCCCTCCTCATTTTATTCCTATAAAAAGTACAATTGACACTCATTCACTAATTCCATAAAATATAGTTATAAGAATAAAAAAGCAGGGATAGGGGATTTGTATGACGAACCTAACACAAACCGCTACTAGTTGAGCTCAACTCTTTTTCAATAGTATTTAAAACATTTATAATATCATCTTGGTGTTTATACTTTGAGTTTGGTCACATTTTAGTCAATACATTTTTAAATGTCCAAATTTAGACATGTTCTTAAAATTAATCATTTTTCATTTAAAAGCATATATGATATTTAAGAATTGTCACTTTTGAAGCGGTTTCGATATTTAAGAGTTGGGGTTTAAACAAGCTCAATAGTTTGTTCACTTAAGGGATAGTTACAAGTATAACATTCAAGTTCAAGGCAGCACACTACAAAATACTTTGCAATATAAATATATATATAAAATAAATTTAAGTTCGGTTTCTAAGTCTATTAACAGTAAACTATATCATTGATAGAAGTTTATCATCAATACTCAATAAAATCTATCACTAACAATTTTTTCTCTACTTGTGATTATTTAAAATGAAGATAATTGCTAATATAGTAATTAGGTTTAAAATATCAGTATATATAATACAATGTAGAAGAATTTAAAAATATAGTAAAATTTAGATTTAACTTTTTCAGTCTATCAGATAGAAGTTTATCTATCACTGATAGATTTTGATATATTTATCAAATTCTTTAAAAATATTTTTATACATTTTATTATTATCTCTAAAATTGCTATCCATTTCAATTATTCTAATAATTAATATGCATGCAGTTTGCTCCAACTCAAACCTTGAAATCTCTATTTATACTATTATAATGGGATATAAATCTAGATGTTGTAGTTGTTTTATTGGTTAATTTGTTGTAGCAAGTATAAGTATAGACATTTTGTACCTCAATAACACTCATTCCATTTGTCCGATGACTAATTAAAATTACGTTGACTAAAAGAAGACTCATTTTGAATGTCCATTGAATCAAATTCTATAAAGTACATAACTTAGGCAACATTTAGTGAATTAGAAACCAACCCAAAGCAACGTGCTTAGCTCGAGCTGCAACATTGGCATATGATTGCTTGGTTTGGGGCCGACCAATGTACCAAAGGTGTGGGGAAGAAGGAAATGCAAAGACGAAAGGAAAATGGATTTGGGAAATTTAGGTTTAAGAGCTTTTCTCTACATGTGAAAAAGTGACTTCCCGTGACACTGCGTCGTCGTTTTGTTCCCATTGAATTACAAAATTGATCAAGTAATCACAAATTTCCAACTATACACATGGACATTTTCCTATCATTTGTGGACCTCCCAACGTCCCTTTGATTCTCCAATTTTGAGTTTTTAGTTCTTCTTCTTCATCTTATCATGTATCTCTAAATCTAACCACACTACTTATCTTATACTTCATAAATTAAGGTTACATGAATTAGACTAAAATGAAGTGAATTCTATATTCAAATAACAAAAAAGAACCATAATTTAAACTTCCAATAAATCTAACGATGAAAATTAAATTTTCTCAACTATTCCTTCTACATTAATGTCAAATCAAAGGTTGGTTAATTGGATCATCTAAGCCCATTAACAAGGTAATGGGCTACAATTTCAGCCCCCTTAAATTGCCAATTCATACGGGCAGTATCACTATCGCCATTGATTTCATCTCCAAATCTCCTAAGTTGCAACTTTACGTCAAACTTTTTATTTATTCAATCTTCTCAAACAACTTAGCATCTGATTCTTTTAAGGGTTTGATTTAAGTCACATATTTAAAAGTACTAAAACAAATGCATTGTCAATAATTTAAAATAAATTTCATATTTAATTAAATTTTATTTACTATTTTTAGTCCTATATTTTCAAGAACATGACTGTTTGATCGGATCAATGAGTGTCTTTTTAGTCTCCAAGTTAATAAGAATAAGCCCACTTAGTTTTCAAATTTTCAAAATGTATTAGATTTAAAAGATCATTCAACTAACTTTATACTTTTATTTTAAATAATTATATGACGTTTTAAATTAGAACAATAATTTCTAAAAGTCATATTCTCTAAAAAAATATTCTTTTTTCTAATTTTAAATAGGAAAATTTTCAAAAATAGCAAAGTTTACAAAATATTTACGGTTTATAGTAAATTCTATCACTGATAGTCATTGTTATGCTATAGTGATAGAATACTATCATTTCATAAAATCCAAAATTTTGCTATAGCTTGTAAATATTTTTATTTTTTTTGCTATTTTTAAAAATGCCCCTTTTAAATACCATATAATTATTTTAAAAATTAAACAAAAAATACTTTAGGATCTTTAAACATTTTTTTAAAAAAATTCAATGACTAAAAAGATACATTTTGAAAAATGAGTAACCGAAAGAGACTATTTTCTTAAACCAATAGATACATTTTGAAAACTCAGCAACCAATTGAGACTATTTTCATAAACCTAGACTCAAACGATACATTCTTAAAGTTTAGGTACCAAACGCACATGTTTATCAAAATTTGAGGGACTAAAATAGACTTTTTCCCCTTTCAACTTTATACTTTTAAATGTAGTTTTCACCTTATTAAAATTGATTTTGAACGTTGAAAAACACATTTATTTTGGAATCATTTTTAAACATGTTTTAAATGTCTAAATTTTTTTTGTTCAACTTAATCTTTTCCACTATGATGAAGATCATGAGAAAGCCTATTGTTGATGTTGATGACAAAAAATCAATAGACTAATTTTAATCGATATTGTTAACGCAATGTTGTATTTCGTTCACTTTTTTCAAATGGTTAAATTATGAATTTGGTACTGAGAAGGATGGAGAGTGTTGAAGCTATCAATTTTGTTTATTTATTTTTTTTAGTACAACAATAGTGAAAAACTAAAGATGAGAGGATCAAACCTTTTACTACGAAGATGAGAAAGTCATGTCAATTATTGCTTAACTAGCACTACAAGAAATAGTATTTATCGCAACGCCAGAAAGGACGTCGCTTAAACCAACTTCTTGCAACGTACATTAACCACGTCGCGGATTCTTGATAATCCGCGACGTCAAGCTTAACCACGTCGCGGTATGTAAAAATATATCTTTTATATTAAATTTTTCGCGGCGTGGAGAAGCGTGACGTTGCGGATTATCAGGAATCCGCAACGCGAGGAGTCATGACGTCGCGAAAAGTGATCAC
>JBBPDI010000029.1:24681145-24691298 GCA_037974545.1 Cucumis variabilis | reverse complement strand
CCAATGCAGAAAATTTGATGGTAGAATAATAGGTTGTCAGTTTAGTTGAATAGAGAAAGCTTTGGTTGCATTGTAATATTAAATAGATTTTAATGTGTTATGTATACTGATTGTAAAAATCCACCTTCGCTTTTATGAGATTAGTTAACAATTTATGATTGGGTCTTGTAAAGTGTGCTTAATTTGATCATTTGAGTTTTGGTCTCTATTTTTGCTTTTAAGATTCATTTTCTAAGGTGTGAAATGTATTTCTGAATGCTCTTCTCAAGTTTATTTGACCATTTGACTGACAAAAAGACACATCATGATATCACTTTAGGGTTTTTACCCTATCCTTCTCCATCTTTGTTAATTTGTTTAATAATGTTGGTTGAAGGTAGGTGAATGGTGAGCAGCGACAAGAAGCATTGTGAAGAAGAGGTAGGGAAGATGGTCACAATCATTTTTCTAGACTTGAACTGTGGTGGTGCTCTTCTTCAGCTTTTTCCACTACCATATTAATTTCTCATCTGTCTTCCTCTTAAATTGATAAAATGAAGACTTCTAAGCTCTAACAAACATCCAAACTAACTCACCGTTTTCTAAGTACATGCCTACCGAAACATCAGAAGAATATATCACTGTCACAAGTGATATTATAGCATGTTATAGTTGAATATAAAAAGATTATAATTAAATTGTTTCATGTTAAAATTTATGTATAATTATTATCATATAGTTTATAACATAGTATATAATACATGTTTTAATTTGATAAAAACAATTTAGTTTATAGAACCAAGACTAATGTTGTTGTCAAAATTTCCAGACTTTAGATTGCTTACCAAATAGTGAATTCAAATGACCTACCAAAAACATTTTTGTTGGAATTGTTTATAAAATACGTTCCAATTTTGCTCATCACCTGATAATTTACATCAAAATGTTCAAGTTTACAAACATAAGTAGTTGGAACTGAAGTGCAGTGAAGAAATCAAGTTGGACTTTAAGGGGTTTTTTTGGGCCCAGATTTGCAAGGAATGGAGTGGGCCTTGTTTGGGGCTTGAATTATGGAATCCTTAGTATTAGGGTTTTTACAATTCTGGTATTTCTTCTCAACCTTTCACAATCCTTCTCGTATTTCCCCTCAACCCTTTATGTAATCCAGCTCACTCCCCCTTTCAATCCTTCGTGGTTTTCGGCATAATTCTTCTCCTTCTCCATGTAATTCTTCTCTTTCTCTACGTAGTCCTTCTCACTTCTCCCTCCTTCTCGCGTTCTTTCTCTCTTCTCATCGTTTTCCTTTTTGTTTTCGTCTCCAATTCTCAGATCTCCGTCATTGGTTTCATTCAATGGTCCATTTTCAAGTCCCAACCTTCAATTCCCTTCTCCTTTTTCGTCAATGGTTTCATTGAAGGCTGGGTTTCCAGACCTTGCCTTTGAAACCATAATCGTTGTTTGCCGTTTGGTTTTATTGACGACTTTGTTTCAACTAGTTGCCTCCAAAATCCTTCTCCTTCTCCCTTTTTGGTTTAGTTGAATGGCTGGGTTTCCACCTCTTACCTTCAAAACCATTCCTTGCATGTTCGAAGAGGTTTCTCGGTGAATATGCACGAATTTCTTCTTTGCCGCTTGAACTTCCCCTTTTTCGCTCTTACTTGTACCCTGAATTTGAAGTTGAAAACATAAGCATTTAAAAATTTTCCACGAAAGTCCTCGAGTTGAAAGCATAAACATTTAAGTTACTGTTCCGATGGCCCTGAGATACAATGAGCTGAAAAACAGAAGTAGTTTCAATAATTTCGAGTCGAACTTGAGCATTAAGTAATATGATATTGAGTTAAGATTGTTTCGAGATGTCACCAAGTTTAAAAATAGAATGAAAACTAAAAACTAAGAGCTAGATACTTTTTTTTCATGTTTAGAAAAATATCTTAGCCATAAATTTCTTCAAAAAAAAAAGTGAAAAAGCAAGAGAACATCCTAATTAACAAGAGTAAATAAAATCATTTGAAAGAATTTTTTTTTAATATACCATATGCATGCAAAAAAGAAAAAACAATAGTGAAAAATCAAGAATGAGACTAAATTTATTAAATGAATATCATAATTAAAAAGATTTAGTAAGATCAATTTAAAAAAAAGTGTATTTCATATATAATATATATGTAAAAAAAGAAAGAGTAGTGAAAAACCCATACTATAATAATCTTCACCCAAACACAACCTATAATAACACAGATTATAATAGTCTACACACAAAACACAGACTAATAACATACACTATAATAGTTTGCACTCAGATGCAGACTATGAAAACAAACTATAATAGTTTTCACTTCAAACACTAGACTATTATAATCTTTAGACTATTATAAGTTATTTCTCACCTCAAACGCCCCCTAAATTTTTTGGACGGTTTCAAGGTTGACTCTCTTACTAAAATCTTACCCTTCATAAATTTTTCATTACCATTCTCCTATTTTGAGTACAAATTAAATATTCTTATATAGTCCAAAAATTAAAACCATACATATTCTATTACAACTCTTAAGAGCTCTTTGGACCCCAAACTTAAGTGGGTTGGAGTGGTTATGATTACCCACTCTTTAAATCATATTTAATTTAATCCAAATTTGAATTATATTCAAATATAAATTTCTTTCCTAACATATAGTTTTAATGTGTATAAGATACACATTAAATTTTAACCTATAGTTTTAATATGAATCTAATTCACATTAAATTAATATTTAAACCCATTCAAATATTTTATCCCCTAATAAATTAATTTTGAGTCATATCCAAAATTAAATTTACATAATAATGTATCAAATTACAAATTACAACGATAAATTTCAAATTACAATCAATACAAATAAATTTGAAATTTGAACATTATATTAATTTCCAAAATAAATTTGAACATTTTAAATTACAACCAACATAAATAAACCTCATTACTCTTTATGAGCTAGAAAAGGGACCTAGTGGATCTACAGATCAGAAGCTACAACGATATGTGATTAATTGGCTAAACTCATTAACTCATTAATCAATATTCGTTACTTGTGTGTACACTCCACTAAAGACTCACAGCTGAGCTCTTCTCACTGTAGATATATTTATGTGTCCATGGATATGAACCAATAATAGTAAGTTAGTCCTTCACAAGTGTTCGTAATACCAGCTGGATCAAATTATCATTTTACCCCTCTGTTACTTTTAGTTCTTAAATACTAGTGCTCTTCTATTGAACAACCTGGTCCAATCAGTAAACAGAAATTCTCTTATGCCATAGAGAGGGTAGGGCCCTTTGTTCAAGTCCTGAAGATACCATTTAAGGGAACATTCATCTACTTACCCTAACGTCGGAAATGAGTGAATTCCGTCTTGTGTGATTATGTTTCCAACTTTCCACTCGGTATTATCTCCAAAATGATAAGCATATTGAGTCGGCAATCTGACCACTCTCACTCGTATAAATCAAAGGACAATCCCTCACGAACAGAAGTTCACAATACACTCAGGATTAAGACTAAGTTAACTAGGTCATCCTAATAAAATAGAAACCCAACTAGTAACAAAGTTACATCTAGTGGTTACTATTTTGTGATCCAGTATTCTACAAACTTGTTGCATAGGATACTCTTACTCGCATGTCACCTACACGAACGTGTTGGATTATTGCGTTTGTATCAAATACAATGAGTCGTACCTATAGTGTTACTAGGATAAGGTACTTAGCCTTATCACTATACTATAGACCCTTTAAGTTGATTTGAACATTGATCCTTGTATGTCACTACATACTGTTCAAGACTCATTCAACAACTTAGAATGATAATTTATTGGATTAGGTTATGAAGACAAAATCAATAATATAATCAATAACACTTATTGAAAATTTAATAATAAAACACTTTATTAACAATGATAAATGAATTATATTTAATATCTACGAGTTTTAGGACATAAAATCCAACAAACTTCCACTTGGACTAAAACTCTAGTCTTTATGAAATATGTACATAAAAAAGTAATCCCCAATCATTGAAAATGGTAAAATGTACAAGTATATTACATAAAACGTATATATTCAAATAAAATAAGCTAGGGTATCCTTATATCCATTACACATCTCCCACTTGTCCTAGATTACCTAATGTACATATCTCGTTGATCTAGACTTTCTAGATGACCCTCAAACACCTTAGCCGTGAGAGTCTTTGTAAACAGATCAACAATGTTGTGCTCCGAAGCGACCTTGATGATGATCACATCCCCTCGTTGCACAATCTCTCATATTGAATGATACTTCCTCTCCATGTGATAAGAATCATGATGTTCCATACAGACCAATTACAAGATCGAAGACATTAAAGATTAACCAATCATTCATTCTTCATTTAGAAAAATGGATAGGGGCGGTTCATCCTCAATTTTATGTGTCACATACTGAGACAGGAGACGAAGAACCATTTGGAGTATTGAATGTAAATATTTTCTTAGTTAAAGCAGATTATGAAGTAGACATTAAGCTTCCATGAAGCCAACAATTTGAAGACCTTATGATTTACTTAATATCACATTTTTATTGTATTTTCATTTGTTTTAATTTGACAAATTAGGGTAACTACCATTAATATGTTAGTATTAAAGATGGTAGTTGGAAGAAAGTTGTTGGAAGATAGAAAACTTGATTAATGTTTTCTTTTAACTTTTAAATATTTTCATTAATTAGGATAGAATCTCTACAAGGCTATATAATGCCTTTATCTTCATTTGTAAGAACAAGATTTTTGATTAATGCAATTTGAAATCTCATTTTGAGAGTTTTCCCTTAATTTTCAATTCTTGTGATAGAATGTATGCAAGCCATTCAATCTAACTTTGATCAAGTTTGATTGTGGAGTGACTCAATTTATAATAAGATTTCCAAATCTTGCTTCTAGATCATTGATCTAATAGGTAATCTAATCCCAACTTTCTCTTGGTTGATCTAAATCTTAACTTTCATGTTTGGAACAACTTCCAAATCATGTAAGAACTTTATGAGCCAAACTGGTTCCTTTGCTGCTTCGCAAGCAACGACATACTGAACCTCCACAGTAGAGTCTGCAATACGTCCTTGCTTGATGCTACACCATACCACAACTCTATTGTTCAGGGTTAACATTGATCCCTATATGAATTTTCTAAAATCCTTATCGGTTTTGGAAATCAGAGTCAGCGTTTCCTGTAAGGATCAAATCCTTAGCTCTATACATGAGCGTGTAGTTTGTCATTCTCGTAAGATACTTGAGAATAATTTTAATCGTAATCTAGCGGTTTAACCCTGTGATGGACTGATACCTATTGACTATTTCCACTGCATAACAAATGTCTGCCCTAGTGCAGAACATAACATACATTAAGCTGCCCACAGCTGAGACATAGAGAATAGTTCTCATATCCTCAACTTCTTAAGGTGTCTTAGGACACTGTTTCTTACAATGTTAGTGAAAGGATTAGAGCCCTTCGCAGTGGAAGATTTTATAGAGATCTTACATCAATTTAATTGAGAACTTAAAAATACCGCACATTGGCAATAGTTATAGAATCTAGTTTCTAATTAAAGCTAAGCATGCTTTAAAATTATAGATTAGAGAAAGAAAACCCCACGTAGTTTGACGCCTCTGAATCTACTAAAACTCCAAATTAGGGACACCACCCGTTGGAGACCTTCCTATCCTCATGGATGAGATTGATTTGTGGAAATCAATTGAAATAGAATTTTTTTTTGAGAGAATTCACAGAGTGCCAAAGGCTTAGGTTGAAAAACTTGTTTTCTTCTGCGTATTTATAACTCCATCTTCAAAGTTTCATGAGATTCTATTAGTTTAAAAATATTAAATTAACTAATTATATAAATTAATAATTAGTTAAATTATATTTAATAAGATTTCATTTAAATGATATTTGATGAATATTTCTCACATATTTTGTAGTTTTAATTTAATTAAATAAAATTAAACTAAACTATTAACATTCTCTAATTAGTTAATTACTAAATTAAATATCTTATATTTAATTTAAATTTGAATCATATTCAAATATAAATTTCTCTCATAATCTATAGTTTTAATATGTATCATATATATATTAAATTTTTATCTATAGTTTAAGTATGAATCCAGTTCACATTAAATTAATATTTGAATCATATCCATAATTAAATTTATATAATAAAATTTAATTAAAATAGAAACTTTATATTATAATATATCATCATACATTATACTACTTTCCAAAGTAAATTTGAACATTTCAAATTACAACCAATATAAGTAAAACTCATTACCTTTTACGAGTTAGAAAGATGACCTAATGGACCTACAGATCAAAAGCTACAACGATATGAAATTAATTGGCTAAACTCATTAACTACATTAATCAATATTCATTAATTGTGTGTACGCTCCACTAGAGACTCACAACTGAACTCTTCTAACTGTAGATATATTTATGTGTCCACGGATATAGATCAGTACTAGAAAGTTAGTCCTTCAAAAGTGTTCGTAACACCAGTTGGGTCAAATTACCTTTTTACCCCTGTGTTACTTCTAGTCCTTAGTTACTAGTGCTCCTCTAATGAATAATTTCTTTATGGTTAAACCAATAAACAGAAACCTCTCTCATGTCATAGAAAGGATAAGACCCTTTGTTCATGTCCCGAAGATACTATTTAAAGGAACACTCATCTACTTACCCTAAAGTTAGAAATGAGTGAATTCTATCTTGCGTGATTATGTTTCCAGCTGCCCCCTCGATATTGTCCCCTAAATGATAAGCATATTTAGTCGAAGATCTGACCACTCTCACCCGTACAAATCAAAGGACAATCCTTCGCTAACAGGAGTTCATAATACCACTCAGAATTAAGACTAAGTTACTTAGATCATCCTAATGAAATAGAAACTCAACTTGTTAATGAAGTTGCATCTAATGGTTACCATTTCATGGTCCGATCTTATATAAACTCATTACATAGGATACCTTCACTCTCATGTTGCCTACATGAACGCGTTGGATCATTGCATTTGTATCTAATACAAAGTGAGCCGTATCCATAGTGTTACTAGGATAAAGTATCCAACCTTATTTCTATACCATGGACTCTTAAGCATATATACATACCCTAAACAATTTATTTAGATTTGTTAAAAAGTTTAATTAAATCTTATTTACCCTTCCTCTAGGGTTGCCATACCGATCCAACAGTTCATAGTCTTCCAATGTCAGTTAATAATGACGTTGGATCAATTAATGAATGACCCTCACAAGAGGCTACAAAAAATACCGTATGACACTAGGCATAGAATTAGACAATTAGAGTACTTCTGCATGGTCCATGTGTTCAACCTATTCTGTTATCAACCTCATCAATAGAGAGATGACGAATGCGGATATACCGACGAATATCAATGAGGGTGATGATTTTAAGAAAAATATTGCATATAATGATAAGTATATATGCATGGAAAAACATATTAGTGCAAACACAAGATCACATCTTATTATTGATATGAATGTTGAAAGTAGGAAGCTTCTTTAATTCAATGTACAATATACATCCATGAAAAAAAAAACATGAAACATCACGATCAATGTTAAATTTATTGAATGAATATCAAAAGTAAGATTATTTAATAAAAGCAAATTTATGAAATTTGTGTATTGAATCTACAATATATATTTTAGGAAAAAAGTTGTCCAAAACCAAGTTGTAATTAGGGGTGTAAGAATACGAGTTAAACCCGAATAACCTGGACTACCTAACCAATATTATAAGGGTTGAGTTGGATTAGATTAAAAAAATATAGGTTGGGTTGGGTTAATTTTTTTTATTTTTCGGGTTGGGTTGGGTCTCGAGTTGGAGGGTTGAGAAATTCGATTCAACCCAACCCAACTTGAATTAATATAATATATATAAAAATAAAAATAAAAGTATATTATTTAATAAAAAACAATTAGGTTTCTTATTCTTTTAGGTTTATATTATGTTGTATCTTGAACTTTATTATTTATTTATTATTAAAAATGAACTTCATGAACATTTATGGGTAATTTTTTTATTTATGTATTTTAAGAACTTTGAATTTATTTATGTTTGTAATTTTGAGTTTATTTGTGTTAGTAACTTTGAATTTATGAATGCTTAGCTTGAATTTATTGTATGAAATTTTGAATTATGTATGTTTGAAATTTAAATGTAAGAAACCTATACAACCCAATTTAAATGTAACTAGAAACATAAAAAAAAAAACATTATACAACCCGACAACCCAACCCATATTTTACGGGTTGGGTTGGGTTGGAAACTAAATTCGGGTTATTTGGGATGCCAACCCGAAAAATTCGAAAATATGGGTTGGGTTGAGAATGTCTCCCAACCCAACCTGATTTTACCCCTAGTTGTAATAGTCTCCACACCAAACATATTTTATAATAACACAGACTATGATAGTCTGCTCCCCAAACGCAGACTATTAAAACATATTATGATAGTCTGCACCCTAACGGAGACCATCATAACACAGACTATCACACTCCTTCCCCCAAAGGCAGACTATCATAATTCTTCTCCTAAATGCATACTATGATAACACTACCTATCTTATTCTTGCTCCCAAACGTAGACTATAATAACACTACCTATCACATTCTTTCCCTCAAACGCATACTATCTAACACTACCTATCATACTTCCCCAAACGCAGACTATCATAACACTATATATCAAACTCCTTCACCCAAATGCATATTATTGTAACACTAGGATTATTATAATACTAGGACTATCATAAATCACTCATCACACTAAATGTCTCCTTATACTTTATGATAGAAATAAAAATTAAAAAAAAAACTAAAAAATTTCATAAAATCCAAAAATTCTTGCTATTAATCATCAATCATAGATAACCCGAGCTTAGTTTAAATAATATGTTTAGAGAACCAAGAGGTTTGGAATTTAAAGCTTTCACCCTTATTTGATAATTTTGAAATCATCAAACAATTACAAAGTATTTATTCCCTAATTGATGCATGATTTTTCACTTCATTTAATGCTAACTACTTTTACTGTTAAACTTGAACAACATTTAATGTTAATTCTTGGCATGACCTTCCAAGTTCATATGACAGGTATGACATTACTTGATTCATATCATCTATTCTCATTTACTACCTTTGATTATTATTGTTATATAGTTTGAAATATTGAAATGACATTTAATTAACTTTTTTTTAAAGAAAACATTCCCACCCCATCTTCACCTTCAATTTCAAATGATGCCTTCTCTGCATAAAAAAATCAATGAAATGAGTTTTTTTTTTCCAAATATATGAACCACAATATTTACATGTAAAATATCAAAAATAGCAACTTATCACCATTTATATTTGTAAACTTTAATAGTTTTGTCATAAGAATGTTGATTTCTAATCTTCATCTATATCAACGCCATTACATGGCATCTATGGCAATTCCACTCCATTTCTTCTCATTAATCAATCCCATTTCCAATTCACTTTCATTTTCCTCATTAAACTAAAACAATTCTCACATTATCTTGAAGACATTTAACTTTGTACTGTCACTTAACGAAAACATATCTTTATTGTACAATATTTGTATCAAACCTTTTGTATTGGAATGACCTTTTCATTCCCTCAAACTTGTCCTCAAATCTCCACAACTATCTTCCAATTCTTTCATCTATGAATCGGCAACCAAAAATGAGCTTATTCACATAGATCATCAAGATGAGCCAACAATAAAATTCTTAATTTAAATTCACAAATACAAATTTTAGAGTAGATTCACCAAGATGATGACACAACTTGACCTTTTTTTTTCTCTTTCAGAAAACCACACGAAACAACAATTAATTTTGCAATACATATCATCAATATCACATAATATCACATTACCATTTGCTATGATCTTCTCTTAATACTGAGACTTGTCGAGGCTGTCGAAATATGGATGGTCTAGAGCTGCTTTAGCTGAGATTCTGTCTGCTGGATTATATTGAAGCATTTTCTGCAACGTCCACAAAAAGACAGCAAATTAATACATAATAAAAGCATTACATCAATTGGCGTGATCGTTAGACTCCTGTTGTTC
>JBBPDI010000029.1:24622677-24645779 GCA_037974545.1 Cucumis variabilis | reverse complement strand
TGTCCTTTGATTTGTACGGGTGAGAGTGGCCAGATCGTCGACTCAATAAGCTTATCATTTTTGGGACAAGACTGAGTAGGGAGATGGGAACATAATTATACAAGATGGAATTCACTCTTTTCCTACTTTAGGATAAGTAGATGACTGTTGCCTTAAATAGTGTTGTCAGGTCTTGAACAATAGGCCTATCCTCTCTATGGCATGAGAGATATTTTTGTTGATTGGTAGAAACATAAAAAGGTTGTTCATTAGAGGAGCACTGATATTTAAGGATTAGAGGTAACCTAAGGGTAAAACGGTAAATTGATCCAACAAGTGTTACGAACACTCCTGAAGGACTAACTTACTGTTATTGGTCTATATCCGTGGACACAGAAATATATCTATAGTGAGAAGAGTTCAGCTATGAGTCTTTAGTAGAGTGTACACACA
Source organism: Cucumis variabilis (assembly GCA_037974545.1). NCBI lineage: Eukaryota > Viridiplantae > Streptophyta > Magnoliopsida > Cucurbitales > Cucurbitaceae > Cucumis > Cucumis variabilis. Next base: position 24,645,347 of record JBBPDI010000029.1, on the reverse strand, counting down.
GTTAACGAATATTTATCAATGTGGTTAATCAGTTTAACTAATTAATCTTATATCGTTGTAGCTTCTAATCTGTAGGTCCATTATGTCTCCTTTCTAGCTCATAAAGGGTAATGAGATTTATTCATATAGTTTGTAATTTAAAATGTTCAAATTTACTTTAGAAATTGGTTTAATGTATAGTGATACCTTATAATATAAAGTTTATTGAACTTTATTATATAAATTTAATTTTGGATATGATTCAAAATTAATTTATGAGAGATAAAATATTTGAATGAGTTCGAATATTAATTTAATGTGAATTGGATTCATATTAAAATTATTGGTTTTAAGAGAAACTTATATTTTAATATGATTCAAATTTAATTAAAGTTAAATATAAGATCTTTAATTTAGCTATTAATTAGTTTGCGAATTAATTAATAATTTACTTTAATTTAATTAAATCTATAAGATATTGCAGAGATGTTCATTCAAATAAGATTTGAATGAAATATTAATTAAATATAATTTAATTAATTATATTAGTATAAATCTATAAGATATAGGAAAGATATTCATTCAAATATAAGATTTGAATGAAATATTAATTAAATATGATTTAATTAATTATATTAATATAAATTTATAAGATATTAAAGAGATATTCATTCAAATAAGATTTGAATGAATAATTAATTAAATATGATTTAATTAAGTATTTACTAATTGATTAATTGTTAATTAATTAGTAGCTTTGATAATAGAATCTCATGATTCTCTCCTACTCCTTTTCCTATTCCAAGAAGGAATGATAGTTATAAATATCTAGAAGAAAACAGTTTTCTTTAACCAAATTAATCAAGAAAAAAATCAAGACTTTTTCTTTCTGCAAAAAGAAAAGAGTTTCTCTCAAATATCTCTAAACCTTTTTCTATTCCAATTGGCTCCCACAAACCAATCTTATTCGAAATTAAAATCACATTTAAATATAAAGTCGGTCAAAGTTTGACTTTTCAAAGTCAAAAGTTAACATTTTTACTTTTCACAACTTTGACTATTTCCATCATTTCTGAGCTTCTTATATGAATCCATATACATACTTTTAATAATTAAATCACATTTAACATGAAATCTTATCTTAAGCTTATAACCGATTACTGTATCAAATATATTCGTCGACTTCCCTCTGTTTACCGAATTTGAATTATTCTGTCATAATGTTTTAAGTCGATTCCTTGTGAGCTTGCGGGAAACCTAATGGACTTATAGATTATGGACTCCAACAATATGAGATTAACTGGCTAAACTCTTTTAGATCAAGTTAGTCAACATTCGTTAACTAATGGGTCATTCCACTAAAGTCTCGTAGTTACACTCCTCTCACTATAGATATATTTATGTCCATGTGATATAACTATAATAAGTAAGTTAATCCTTCATGGATTGTTTGTAACCTCGGTTTGATTAAAGTATCATTTTACCCCGAGACTACATCTTACTCCTTAAGTCCAACTGATCTACTATTGAACAATTGGTTTAAGGTCTAACCTTTAAATCGAATCCCTCTTAAGCCAATGGAAGGATGGGATCCCTTGCTCAAGACTTGGATTCAGTCCTTAAGGGAACAAACTATCTACAAACCCTAGAGTGTGTAGGAGTGAATTTCATCTTGCACCCTATGTCCTTAGCAATCCACTCGATCTTACCTTTGAATTGGAAGATTTATTGGGCCAGTGCTATTGAGCTGCCCTCACTAATGCAAATCTAAAGATAATTCGGTGTGAACATAAATTCATAGTTAACTCAAGATTAAGATTAAGTTACACTGGATATCTATAAACGAAATAGTCAATTTTATTAAAGACAACGGTGTTATAACCTAAAAGCGACTATTTCATGGTTTCAGTCTTATGTAAACTCTTTACATAGGATGCCCCTACTTTCATGCCTCTTTATGAACAATTCAGGATCACATTGTTTGTACTAACTACAAAGCGGTCTGGATCCATAGTGTGTCAAGAATAAAGTGCCTAACCGTATTCATATACTATAGACTATTTAGGTTATATACTCGAACTTGATCCACATTTATGTCTCTACATAAAGTTCAAGTTTACTCAATAACATCCTCGGATCCTTAGTTTATTGGATTTAAGATTATAGTATCAATGACGATTTTATTGAATAGAATATGATTACAAACCACAAGTTTTAGGACATAAATTCCAACAAACTCCCACTTGGACTAAAACACCTAGTGAGAGAAAGCAATGTTGAATTTAATCATAAGAGAACTATTCATATGAATACAATAAATATATGAATACAGTAAACTAGGGCATGCACCCAAATTTTCTCCCACTTGTCCTAGTGCACAAACTTCATAGACCTAAACTAGTTTAGATGACCTTCATACACTTTAGTTGTGAAGGACTTTGTAAACAAAAACAATTATAATTTTTTCAACAAGTATCAGAGTTACTACACTGTCACTACAATGCATAATCACTTAGATAAGGTAGTACAATTTTACTTTACGCTTCTTCACATTACTGCTCTACCATTTAAAGTTAATTGATTCCGATGTAGACTTTCTAGCATCTTTAAAAATCAAAATCAATGTATCCAATAAGGATTATATCCTTAGCACTATATACAAGCACATAATTTTTTTATTTTCTAAATTATTTTAGAATATTCTCAACGACGTTGTCCAATGATCACGTTCGGGATTGAACTGATACCTACTGATCATACCTACTGAGTAGCAAATGCCAGGTCTAGTACATGACATTACGTCCATCAAAATCCAAACAAAGGAAGCATAGGGAATATTTATCATATCCTCAGGTTCTTGAGGTGTCTTAGGACATTAGTCCTTCGACAAATGAATTCCATATCTGTACGATAATAGATCCTTTTTGGAATTCTGCATCTTATATCTAGACAACATTTTGTCTATATAAGATACTTCAGACATGGCTAGTGTTTTGTTCTTGTGGTTCTGAATAATTTGGATTGTGAGAACAAATTACGCATTTCTAAATATATTATTTGAAATTGCATAGCTAGCCATTTCTTGACGTTAGATAAATGATGTACATCATTTGTTACTCCCTTTTACAAGTCAATGGATCCTCTAAACCAATATCAAGTATGATGATTTGGTTTTTCATAAAACCAAGTAATGTTCATGTTGATGAATAACCCTCCCACTACTTTGAGGTACTCTCAACTCTTGAGAAGGATGTGACTAACAATATTCTTTAGTTTTTTATCAACTACTTTAGTTGATTAACTAGGCATGTCTGTAACGTCCTTGGAAATCCTATTCAATACTAATTTACTATGTGGTTTGATGATTCTGGATGAGGTTTTCCTCAAGAATGTGATATTTATCGATACAAATTCTTTATTCCTTTAGGATCATAGAGTGAAGCTCATCATAAAGCGAACCATGTCCAACAAGGCTCAATTTTATCTTTCTAATGCATCGTTCTACTTTAACATATTAGATGCAGAGAGTTGTGACTTGATTCTGTGCTCTATAAAATAGTCTTGGAATCTTAAGTTCAAATACTCTCCACCTCGATCTAATTGAGGTGTCTTTATAGGTTTATCTAATTGATTCTCAACTTAGTCTTATATTATTTGAACTTTTCAAGAGAATCAGACTTGTGATCTATTAGGTAAACTTGACCAAATCTTGAATAATCATCAATGAAACTAATGAAATATTCATACCCTCCCCAAGCTTTGACATTCATTGGTCCACATAGATCCGAACGTACAAGATTTAAGAGTACTATTGCTTTGAGACCTTTTCCAGTAAAGATTTCTTGGTCAAACCTTTCAAGACAAGATTCACATTGAGAGAGTTATCTTATCACTGATTTAGAAGCCCACTTTTAACTAATCTTCCAATCTCATTGAGACTTATGTGACCAAATCTGAATACCATATATGGGCATTAGAAGAAACCTTTTGTCTTTTATAGTAAACAATTAAGTATTAAAGAAAACTTTTGCTTTAGTTAACCTTAACTTATATTTGTTGTTCATAAGTAGAACAAAATTGAATATATTATCTAGAAAGATGCTTCATAATTTCAAAATATTTTCAATACATTTGTTCCAAAGTACAAGAGATATATATTAAATTTCTCAACTATTTGAGAAGCATACAAAACATCTTTAAGCTAGTATGATATATCTATCAAAATAACTTTAGATCATCCACGTCTGATTAACTATGCTTCTAAGTGCTTTTCCATGCATGATGGCAAAAAGAAGAGATAAAGCGAGAACCTGATGCATAAACTCAACTATAAGAATCTGCCCGACGAGTCGTAAGGTTAAGATTCTAGCACATCATTATGCGAGATGATTTTCTAGAAGACAAGAGTGGTAGTTGGGTCAGATGTGACAAAAAATGGCTACTTTATGCACTGACATTTGTAGGCAACAATGAATGTGCAATATAGGTAAGGACAGATGTGCAGCATAGCATAATTAATTTTTTGCTTAAAATATGCCGATAAAAAAAGCCAACTCCACCATGAACAAATCAGTTGAGGACTTCTCTAGGGACTCTGGTGGAATTGGGAATTCTTAAATCTGTGATAATTCTTGGTTCTTTGTTAAATTTTGTTCTTATTTTTAGTTACAAAGGCCAGATTTACTTTACATTTTTTTTGAAATTCTATTCAATAATATCCTTTCTCTTAGCCAAATTAATTTTCTTGAACTCAATTTGTCTTCAATTTATATGTATGCAATATGCCTCTTTTGAGAGTTTAAAGTAAATTTTGTTCAATGATGAATTCTTTTTTCCTAGCCATATTATCTTGCATTGTTATTTGCAATCTTTTACTTCGCTAAATTCTTGGAATAAAAATTCATGCTCTAAACTTTTTTGTTGAATAAATGATTTGTGAGTAAAGCAATTTCATTGATGCATATTTGTTTGAATCTTGATATGTAAAAAAAAGTAAATCTTGAACAAATTAACTTTGGTTTTCAAGCAATATGATCTCTAACATTAATTTGACCAAGAATCTATAAAACCTCTCAATTTCTATCTTCAATGATAAAGAAAACTTTATAATGCCCAATTACTTTTTCCTCACTTTTGTTAAATGAATGGGTTTTTTTTCAAACATTTTATTATCTTGAGTTGAAACAACTTGGAACTTCACTTTGATTATTGTTACATCATGGTTCTTTAAATTTCTTGCTTAATCCATCGACGCTTTCTTAGTTTGTTGAACAATCTTTCCTAGTTTGAATTCAAGAAAGAATCACCTCCCCTCCTTTGGGTTCAACACCCTCACTTGCCAACACAGTAAGGTTATTGTTTGAATTTTTGTTCTAAAACTCGTACTTTATAATCATACTCTATTCAATAAAAATTGTTATTTAGAAATTAAATATTATAATTTTAAATCCAATAAACTAAGTTCCAAGGTTATTTTTGAGTAAACTTGAACTTTATGTAGAGACTACATAGTCTATAGTTTATGAATAAAGGTTGGGCATCTTAGTCCTATAAACTATAGATGTAACCGACTTTGTAGTTAGTACAAACGAGTTGATTTTGAATTGTTCATATAAAGACATGAAAGTGGGAGCATCCTATGTAAAGTGTTTACATAAGACTGAACTATGAAAAAGTCACTTTTACGTTATAATATCATTTACTATTTAAAATTGAATAGCTCAATTATTGATGACCTAGGTAACTTAATCTTAATTCTGAGCTAACTATGAACTCCTGTTCACACAAATTTATCCTCAAATTTGCATAGGTGAGGACAACTCTTTAGTGTTGGCTCAATATGCCTTCCATTTCAGGGTAAAAACAGGTGGAAAGTTGGGGACATAGGGTGCAAGATGGAATTCACTCCTAACCTCATTAGAGTCAGTCGATAGGTTGTTCCCTTATGCACCATATCCAGGTCTTGAACAAAAGGTCTCACCCTCTCATTGACTCGAGAGGGATTTGATTTATTAGTTGGACCTTAAACAAATTGTTCAATAGTGGATCAGTGGGACTTAAGGAACAAGATGTAGTCTCGTGTGTAAAACAATAATTTGACCTAGTCGAGGTTATGAACAACCTGTCAAGGATTAACTTATTGATCATGGTTATATCAAAGAGACACAAATATATCTATAGTGAGGAAAATGCAACTACGAGACTTTAGTGGAATGACCCGTTAGTTGATGAATGTTGATTAACTTGGACTAAAAAAGTTTAGCCAGTTGATCTCGGATCCTTGGAACCCATGGTCTATAGGTCCATTAGGTTCCCCTGCTAGCTCATATGGAATAAGCTTAGAACAATAGGATGGAATGAGTCGAATTATTCGATTTAGGTAAAGAGAGAGAGACTGATAAGTATATATGATATAGTCATTGGTTATCAGTTTAGAAACAAAGCTTTATGTTTAAATATAAAAAATATGAATATGGATTCATACTCAAAAGCTCGAAAATAATGAAAATGATCAAAGTTGTAAAAAGTCAAAATGTTGGCCTTTAACTTTGAAAAATTAAACTTTAACCCGCTATAGATTCAAATGTTGTTTGAATTTTAAGAAAACAAATGCCTATTCATACTCGGGAGGTCATATTTTATCAAGATGGTCAAAATTGTAAAAAGTCAAAATGCTGACTTTTGACTTAGAAAAGTCAAAATTTGACTTTGACTTGAATGGTCAAATGACCACTTTATCTCTTGACTATAGTTAGTGGAAAAATGCAATATTTTATTGGATAATCCCACTAACTCTTAGTGGGCTATGTGGAGGCTCATAGCAATGACACCAAGCCCACTAAAAGAAAAGGAATGGTAAATAAATCCACTAAAGGTCAGTGAATTGTGAGGTGTTAGCTTTTGGTGATTCAGTTATATGCAAATTTGCATGTAATTTATTTATAAATGTAGAGTTTTTTCATTTTTTAAAAAAGTTTGTCTTTTTATGTTTTTACTTTAAGAAACAAATAATCACCAAAATTTTCCATTTCTTTACCTTGCCTAAATTTCCTTCTCTCTCTAATTCTAGTACTTCTTTCAAGTCCCACAACCAAGTTATTTGTCCAGAGAATAGTAGGTGACTAATAATGGTGGTCCTAGTTTGTGATCTAGGAGTAGACGTTTATTTCAGAACTACAAAGGTAAAACTATCCCTAAACCCTAACTCCTTTTAGTTTAGGATTGCATGTTAATTAGGTGCAATTAGGGTATTTTTCGATTCTTTTTTTCGTTGTACTTGTCTGCTTATCTAATATGTGGTATCTGAGCATACTTATTTTACCTAATTGCATGTGATGGGTTATAATTTATTAGATAAATTATGATTGAATTAAAATGGATACATGATAGTTTTGGCTCTAGATTAAATGGTTTATTTTGTAATAATTATTGTAGTTGGCCTTGGTTTTGTGGTCTTATTTGCATGTCGAAGAGTCTGTAATTTTATTAGAGTTATTATAGTTGATTCTAGGCTGTAAATGCTTCAACCGAAAGAATTTTTTAGAAGAAGTTTAAGCCCAAACTCGAGAAGAAGCACATAGACTCGCTTGGAGGGTCGTCCCGACCCAGAAACCTGTCTGTGATCAGCTCCCTCGTGCACGTCCCCTCTCCAACACGTGTCTGTGTTCTGTGGTTTTGCCTCGCGTGTCTGATAAGCCATCTCTGTCTGACCCGATTCCATGCGACCCACGCGTGCGACTAAAGTTTTTCTTGGGTCGGTTCAAGTGTTTTTAAGCCAGTTCAGTGCAAATTTGGTGGTTTTCCAGCAGGTGTGAGTTGTTCGGGAGTGGTTTATGTACTTCACCAAATTACTATTATAACAATTTAGTTTTTAACTTAATTTAGGAGCCAAAACTAGTCCATTTTAGGGTTTTTTAATTAATTTATGCATAGGATATTTGTTTTAATTATTTTAAATTTGTATGTGCATATTGTATGTCATATAGATTTAAAATCTCACCATATGTTAACATGTCCATGCATTGAAAATATGTTATAATTGTTATAGTGTATAATAAGTATGTTAATTAATTAATATGATTAATGAACTATTTAATTAATGATGTAATTTTATTAAATATGATTTAATAAATTTAAATAATTATTAATTTATTTGATTTAATTAAAAGTTAAATAAATTAAAATCCATATTAATTAAATTTCTTTATAATAGTTATACGATGGTTTTAGATGAGTGTTATAGGTTTGTCTAAAGTTTTATAAGTGTTATAAAATCAATTACACGTTTAAAAACTGTAACAAATATAAGTTGTATGCTCACCTAGGTTAAATAATATCTTCCAATCTTTTAATAAAAATAGGTCAATATTTTGTCAAACTAGTTAGAAGAGGCTCACCTTATTCAATTTTGTCAACAAGTTAGATAACATGACTAAGGTTGAAGGTTTTTAAGTTGGTTTATGACACATTTGCTACCTAGAGATCGTAATAAGTTCTAGAGCTTAGTTAACCTAGTTTTATGAGCATGTGTGAGAGTTGTGAGGTAATAAAATTGGTTTATCACCTAGACTTCGTAGGTTAAAATAAGATATAAATGGTTATGCTCGAATGTTTCACCTGGACTTAGGATTTTTTAAAGTTAGCCTAAATATAATCCTGAAGTATTTTATTACCCTTAAAAACAGCTATAGAACACTTCAGCTAAAGAGAAGTAATGTACTCCTAGCTCTAACATCTCTAAGAGTTTATACCGTGAGGTTCATGTAGGGCTTGGGGCTGTGCATAGGAATGGACTACCTTCGGAGAGTGTTTGCACAGATCAATATCAAGGTGAATAGAGGAAGTAGGTAGTTCATAGTAAGTGGGTGCGGGATATGTGACAACACATCCCATGGTTTCTTTCATTAGGTCGCACTGTGAGATTCTTATAATTCGCCTACTTGTCTTTTCTGGACCGACGTTCCTTTCGAAGGATTGTATTATAGAATTTAGAACATCGCGAACTCCAAATATGCATTCATCTAAAAGTATTCAATTATTTTTAACTCCCACAAACCAACAATTCTCAACAAATATCTCAACTAACACCCAAATAATGTCAATATATTTAATTTAAACCAAGATAATTAAATTTAAAATTACCTTAATGTTTAGGGTGTTACATTTGTTCGCATGATATTTCTAGAGAAAATTGATTCTTGTAGTTGAACTTGAGTTGTGTTATATTATATTGATTTTGATGCGATGTGGTTCGATCTCTAGAATTTGATCCTCTGATTCTTTCTTAGTTGAACGTATGTGCTTAATTTGGAGGAAGCAAAGCAAGCAATGTTCTTGAAGTTGGAGTCTTGGAAGAAAGCTTGTATCTTCAAAGAAGCTTCAATCTTTGAGAACGACTGGCTTCAGAAGTTTGTTAGTCTTCGAGCTTTTGGGAGGATTCTCTCTAAATCTTATAGAGTAAAAATTTTCAACCCTTGCAAATGAGGAGAACTCCTCTATTTATACAGTTCTCTGGTGTGCATTTTGAACTTGAGCCTAGTTGGTCCATGAACCAGACCCATGAACTCAACCACATGGATTTGGTCATATTTAGCCTTTAGGCTAAATTGAGCTTATTTTTTGACTCGATTGAACTTAGTCGAGGTAAATATTATTTAATTGGACCAAAATAACTAACTTGATCCAACGGTCATAATGAAAACATATGGCATCATTAGAATTATCCAATTTATTTCTTCAATTTTAATTTGGGATACATGCCAAATTTTTTAATTAGTTAAAAATTTAATTATTTTTATTTTTCATCATTAATTTAGTAAATGATGTGGCAATTTTTTATTTTTCTCATAATTTTTTATTCAACAAATGCACCATTTTTTAGGTTTATGCACGTATATGAGTGTATGAATCTCGAAAAAGATAAATTTCAAGTCAAAATACGAGCTTTTTTGTTTTCTCAATTCAACATATTAAATTATCAAAATATGATTTAGTACATATGATTTAAATTTGAAATAAGGGTTGGAGTGTGACCAAACCTTAATTTGAGAAAAGTTCAAGGTTTTATGCGCAATATAATTTGATTTGAAGATTAAAAAATTGAATTTTATTTTTGGAATAAAATTTGGAACATAACCAAAATTTAATTTCAAATAAGGATGAGGTTTCTACCACACCCTAATTTGTATTGAGGATGCACAAGAATTTGGAATGACCAATTTTAATTTGAAATAAATAGAAAGCCCTCAATCTTGGGATAAAGTTGGATTTATGGCTCCAATATAAATTTGAGATAAAAAAGAGACCATATATGCAAGTTAATTTGATTTGGATTTTTAATCTAAATTTTGATTTTAAAATTGAAAATAAAATCTAAAATTTTTAAAATATTCAGATGTCTTAATTATCTCAAAAATGAAATTCAAGATTTATCCTAAAATGGGTTTTTTTTTAAAAAAAAATTACCCATAATATAATTGGGTTATCTTTTCTATATTATTTAGAAAAGGATTAAATATCATTTCTAATTCTTTTAGGAATTAGACTTGTTCACCTTATAAATAGACCCACACATGGATCATTCATTTATCATCAATCAAAAGAAAGGTATGAAAAAACTTATCTTCTCCCTTTCTCTTTTTTTTTTTCTTTTTCTTTTTCCAAACTTTTTATCCAATTTTTTTTACAGGAACTAAAGGTAAGATCTTCTTCTTCTTCTTTTATTTATAACTTTTTGTCCCCACCCTCTTTTCTTACAAAGGTAAGATCTTCTTCTTCTTCTTCTTCTTTCTTTTTTGCAATCGTTTGCACGGGTGACTCTGCCCTCAGTGATCCAACTTTTACAAAAGGACGATCGGACATTTGCCATCATACCACCTTCCTAATAGGAATGATCGGACATCTTCATTCTTCTTTGTTGTCAACGATACATTTTTTACTAGGGGATAATCAAACATTTGTTGTTAGATCCACCTTCTAGTAGGAACGATCGGCCATCTTGGCTCAACTTAGCCTTCAATGATCCAACTTCTACAAGGGGATGATCAGGCATTTTCTGTTACATCAACCTTCTAATAGAAACGATTAGATCTAAGTTCTAATAGGAGATGATCAAGCATTTATCGTAAGATCTACCTCTCTAGTAGGAACGATCAGACATTTTGATTATGCTTCACCATCAGCGATCCAACTTCTATTAGGGGACGATCGAGTATTTACCGTCAAATCCACATTTCTAATAGAAATGATTAGGCATATTTGTTTTGCTTCATCGTCAATAATCCAACTTCTACTCGGGGAAGATAAGGCCTTTATCGTTATATTCACCATTCGAGTAGGAACGATCGAGCATATTCGTTCTGCTTCATCGTCAGCGATCCAACTTCTACTAGGGGACAATCAAATATTTGCTATTAGATCCATTTTCTTAGTAGGAATGATCGAACATCTTGGTTTTGCTTCGTCATGAACGATCCAACTTCTATTAGTAGAACTTGATTGTCCCCTCCCTAGTAGAACTATCAAACATCTTTGTTCTGATTCATCGTTAGCGATCCAACTTCTACTTTGAACGATCAAACATTTCTCATCAGTTTTACCTCCTTAGTAGAAACGATCGGGTATCTTTGTCCTGTTTCATCATCAACGGTCCAACTTTTACTAAGGGACGATCATGCATTTGCCATCAGATCCACCTTCCTAGTAGGAGAGATTGGGCATCTTCATCCTACTTCATTGTCAGCGATCCAACGTCTACTAGGTGACACTCGAGCACTTATCGTCAGATCCACCTCCTACTTGTAGAAACGATCGAACATCTTTGTTCTGATTTATCGTTAGCAATCCAATTTCTACTAGAAAAAGATCGAGCATTTTTTTATCAAATCTACCTCTTAATAAAAATGATCGGACATCTTTAATCTGCTTCGCTATTAGCAATCCAATTTCTACTTATTGATGATCAGACATTTTTCATGAGATCCACCTCCTAGTCAGAACGATCGAGTACATTTGCTCTACTCTATCATCATTTTAAAGAGGCAAAACTACACCATCTTTATCCAAGAGAGGCGAAGGTAGAGCTGCAGCTTTGTCGTCTTCTTGGAGAGGCAAGGGTGAAGTTGCATTGTTATTGTCTTCTTGTAAAGGTTCAGGTAGAGCTTTACCATCATCGTCTTCTTGGATTTGTACTATCTTTCTTTTGGAGAGGCAGAGGTGAAGTTGTACCATCATCATCTTCTTGGAGAGGCTATTTTTCGCATTCGTAACTGCGTTGAACTTGAATTTTTTGCACTTTGTTGAATGCTTCAGCTAGCCCATTTGTAACTGCGTTGAACTTGAATTTTTCGCATAATTTATCTATCATGTTATTGAAGAATTGTCTTCCACTATCTGTCATAATTTAGTGAAGAATACCCTATAGATAGATGATGTGGGTTCGAATAAAGTTCGCCATATTCTCCTTCTTAGCCTATCTTAAAGGAATGGCCTCAGCCCATCGTGAAAAATAATTTGTTGTTGCAAGGATATAAGAATGTTTTGTTGATGATTTTGGTATAATGGGCCCAACTAGATCGAGTCCCTAAGCCTCGAATGACAAGGAAGCCACAGTTGAATGAAGATGCTCTCGAGGTTGGCTTATGAAGTTTACATGGTATTGACAAGTCTTGCACTTCTTTGCATAGTTCATTGAATCTTGGATTGTCTTTGGCCAGTAGTAGCTCATTATTCTTAGCTTGAATTGAAGTTTTGGTCTTGATTGATGTGCTCCACATACACCTGCATGCGCTTCCTTTAGAGCTTTTATTGACTCTTCCTTTCCAAGGCATCAAAAGAAAAGGCCTTCAAGAGAACGGCGATATAAGGTTCCCTTGTAATAAATAAAGTGTGCAGCACTTATTCGTAACTCACTTTTATGATGGAAATCTTTTGGAAGCTTTTCATGTTCAAGATACTCTATGATGGGTTGATGCCAATCTTCTTCATCAATCAAATGATATGTCGTCACGTTTGCTTCTTGACATTCAAACATAATTGAAGGCATAATCCATCATTGACAATGTGGTATATTCAGAGTTACATCATCTGGCATTGTCAAGGCAGTGGCTAAATTTGTCAATGTATCTGCCCTATTATTTTTTGCGATAGGGATATGTTCAAGCATCACGCTATCAAACCTTTCCATCAATTGTTGAGCATAATCTAAGTATGACTTCAAGTTTTCATGTTTCACATCATATTGAATCGAGAGTTGATTGATTATCAACTTTGAATCACTATAAATTTTTATGAATGATACTCTAATTTTCAATGCCATTTGAATGCCAATTATCAAAGCCTGATATTCAGCCACATTGTTCAAGCATAGTTTAGCAAACACAAAATTATAAGGTAACATATGTTTCTCAAGAGAAATGAGGACAATGTCTGCCCTCGCACCACTTCTTCCCGCTAGACTATCAAAGTACATTGTCCAAGGTTCCATAATTTTGTAAAGAAAACTTCACCGTCTGGAAAGTTTTCACATAACTTCCAATTTGAAGGAATTGGATGGTCTGCTAAAAACTTTGCAAGTGCTTATCCTTTTATCGCCTTTTATGGAATATGAACAATGTCATATTGCTGGAGTACAACCACCCATTTTGCTAAGCATGTAGAGATGATTGGCCTTAACAAAATATACTTTATAGGATTCACTTTTCTCACTAGATAAACTGTGAAGGCCTGCATACAATGCCTCAACTTATTGATGGTAAAGAAAAGTGCAAGTTACATTTTCTCAATGGGAAAATAGTTAACTTCTGCCCCAACTAAGGTTCTTCTTAGATAGTAGAGAGCACGCTCCTTTCCTTTCTCCTCCTCTTACGCTAACAATGCTCCTAAGGACCTTTCTTATGTACTTATGTATAGTATTAATGGCTTGCCAGGTACTAGAGCTTCTAACACTAGAAGACTAAGCAAGTATTCCTTTATGCTATCAAAGGTATTCTGACAAGCCTTATCCCATACAAAAATTTCTCCCTTTCTCATCAACCTTTGAAAATGTCAACATCGACGAGCCAGGTTGGAAATGAACTTTCGAATGTAAGCCAATCGTCTTTCTAGACTTCTTAAGTCATGCAAAATCTTTGGCCTTGGCATCTTCTAAATGACATCAATCTTGGACTAGTCTATTTTGATCCCACTACCTTACAATGAAGTTAAGAAACTTTCCTGAATCACACCAAACGCGCACTTTAGAGGGTTCATCGTTAGCTGATATTTTTACAAGCGATCGAACATAAATTTTAAACCTTCAAATGGCCTTGTCATCTCTTAGAGTTGACCATAAGGTCATCAACATAGCACTCAACATGCTTATGTAGCATATCATCAAACACTTTTTGCATAGCGCGTTGGTAAATAGCACCAACATTTTTCAATCTAAAGGACATCATCGTGTAACAGTATCCCTTTGGAGTCTTGAAGGATATCATTTCTTCATCTAAGAGAGTCATTCGTATTTGATTATATCCAAATGAACCATCCATAAAGGACAATGCCTCGTGTCCAATAGTTGCATCAACCATGATTTCTGTAAGGGGCAAAGGAAAATCATCTTTACAACATGCATTATTTAGGTCACAAAAGTCTACGCAAATGTGAAGCTGCCTATTCTTGTTTTTTATAGGGATAATGTTTGCTATCGACGTTGGATATTTGACCTCGCGAATGAATTCTACTTCAATCAACTTGTTGACTTCAACCCAAATTTACGAAATAAGCTTAGGTCGTAACATCGTTGCGCTTGCTTAATCGATCGACCCTAGCTTGATTGGAAGATGATGAACTGCTACTTTATGATTAAGTCCTAGCATCTACTTATACTACAAAGCAAAGATGTCCCTGTACTCTGTGAGTGAACATCCATTATTATAGCCCTTTCGATTAGAAAGATGAGGTCAAAACATATAAGAATATGATCAGAACGTGTAACTTATGCTGTAAATACATAAGTATTTAGAAATACATCTTACATTGGTATCACACATATTTTAATTAATTGCCATGTTTAAAGGCAAGATAAGTGGACAAGAAGAAAGGAGTAAATCATAGAGCACAAGCCACACAGTAGGAAATTGCTTGGCAATTAACAACCCTAGGCGAGGAATCATGTCGACACACGAGGAAAGCGCACTAGAAGACAAGAATGGTAGTTGGAGTAATATGACTTCAAAGGGCCAGAGTTAGTGTTGACATGCTCAGAGAAATATAAGTTTCCCATCGAAAAGCGACTTATACAAGCACTTCATCCTCACCAAGAGAAATGAGGCCTGTATGGGCCAATTATAGAGCTTTTATCTGGGGTAGAGAAGAAGGCTATTCCCTTTGGTCCCCTAACTTGTAACATTGATTCATATCCTTATCTTCCATTTGTTGTATTTTTTATATCTTATACTGCACATATTGTATATTGACCTACGACCTACATTCTTTGTATTTTTACACATGTATCACTTTTCAATCCAACATTCCCATAATTTCCACCAATCAATGTGTTATTTGTATCTTAAGTAGATGATAGATCTTGATAAGAAGAGTTGGTTTGTCCAAACTATTGTCATCGTTTGGCCAGCATAAGTTACAAACTACCCAAAAGGAAAAGTAGCTAGAACCTAATTAATGCGTGTGAAGAGGAGTCTTATCTCTTTGCAAGCTTGTTGCTAACATTTGTATCCCAAAAGGAGAACAAGTGTGGATAGTCAGTACTGAGAGGTAGCAGTCCTTAATCACGAAATTCTATATGGTTGAAAAGTAGTCCCTTCTAGATATAACTCGTCCAATCATATTTGGTCATATAGAGCAACCATGTGTGGCATATAATGCCTTTTAGAGACACATACCTTAATCATGAGTATGTTTAATGAGATAAATAACATCAAGATTATCCCCTTAATTATTCGCGTGATAATACATGGGGATTCTTTCCTTCATTTTCTTGATACAAGTTATTCTGCATTATTATACCTTCTTCTTAACCTTGCTTTATAGACACTTGTTGTGTAGTTAGCAATTCTTACATTTGTTATTCTTTAAATTTTTTAATTTGTCTATTTGATAAGTGATTCTCTAGAACTAATGTCTTGAAACAATTACCCGTGTTCAACCTTGGATCACTAAGGTAAACCTATTGTTTCACTTGCAATTGTGCAAGTAATAGAAAAACTTGTACTCAACGAGGACTTATGTATTATACGATAAAGAGGTACATAGTGAGCATTTCACATAATATGATCATGACACGTGACATGTCACCTAAACTTAAGCATGCAATGCAAAAAGACATGGTGAGCACATTATGCACAATGAACCTACTTAGTGATGTATTGTCGTTGCACTATACACATGCGAACGGATACTATTAAGTGCACAACCAACAAAGTTTTTGGTGTGTTGTTAGGAAACTAAATTCTAGATATTAGAGTAAAGTCTTTGATTTTGGGCAAAGTATTTGATCTTGATGAATCACGCGATTAGCCGAAAATCACACGAAGTGGTTTGAGGTACTAGAGTAATCTGTGATTGCTTAAACCAACTCCAACATCAGTGTATCTTTTCGCATATGACCAAGGGAAGTCTTAATGGATTCGGTTGATTGCAAATGAAAATGAGAATCTCTTGGAATTTGTCAAAGAAAGTGTCCTTGCATCAAGCTAATGAGATTCATGTTTCACTTAGCTAAGCGATAAGGACTAAGAAAGATCATTTAAGCCTTGCGAGGAATGATTGGAAGCAGAGACTTATTGAAATGAGCAATCAGGATACAGAGAGTTATAACGCTAATGATTTAAGAAGTTCAGGAATGATGTGGCCAGGAAAGCTATGCGGAGAAGAAGCAATGATATCATAGTTCTCCTCGCCAAAGAACCTGAACATTGGGATATATCTTTAATGTATAATTCTTCCAATTTTCCTATTGCATCGATATATTTATGTAAATAATTACTTATACTTGTTATATTTTTGTAAGTACCCTTATACTTGTACATTAGTTTTTTATTCAATTTGTGTATATTTTTTAAATCGGGATCATGCAGTGTATCGCGAAGTAATAGGTTTATAAGATAGAATGCATGAGATGAAGTCAAACTATGAGAAGGCGTGAGTCAAACGCATTAGGTATAGTATGACCCCCTTGTACGATTTAGGTGGGTTACATTTCATTGGGAAATATTAAGATTTTTAAAAGGTACGAATCGTCTGGTCAAATCCTAAAGTTTTTAAATTTTCCAGAAATAATGAATGTGTCATACCTCAAGTAACGAAGAACCTGTTAGGATTAACGCACCTCATTTACTTTAACAAGACACTAACTTTTAGGTAACCAAATTTTTAACCCGAGTTAAGGGTGCCCATTTAAACTTTTCAAAACTCTGAGTTTCAGCATTTAGCTAAACACAACAAGTCACAAAACCACAAATTGTTTTATCTTTTAAACCACGACCATTTCAAAAATTCTTCTCCAAAGTTCGTCAAGATATTCCTTTTATCTTTCACCAAGAAATGCTTCCCTTACAAAATCCTTCATAAGGCCACCATATTTTGAGTACTAAATGCTCCACCTTGTCGACTTATTTGTGATAAGTTCACAAAAGGCAAAGGAAGCGAAAGAAGGTCGAGGTAGAAAACATGGAAATAAAATAAAAGGTAAGGAAAGAAGCAAAAGAAAGTGAAAATATGGATAGGAATAAAAGAAAATGTAATAAGACGAAAGGAGAAGAAAAGAAGAAGAAAGGAGAGGTGCAACAGCAAGTTGAGGAGGAAGGAGTGACTCTTCCACTGGAAAGCACTTCCGCTCTTGCTGTTGAATCTACAAGGTCGGAGACAAGCTCAGTAAAAAAACTAAGCGAAGAAAACTTGGGCCCTTGGATGAAAAAATGAAAGAAATAAAGAGGGAAAAGAAGTAGTTTGAGAAAGGAAATGATGAAAAATTGTTGTAGGGGGGAAAGTACCCACTCGAAAAGAGGAAAGAGAATTATTATTGTGGGATCCCTTGTGAACACAGATAGAGGATGGTGAAAAGGAAAGTGGAGCAAAGAGACTAATTAAAGACAATGACTCATTCGGTGGTCAAAGAAATATAACAAAGAAAATGGTTTGGTCAGGGACAAGTTGGGATGTCATCTCCATTCCCACGAGTAAGGAATAGAAAGGTTAAAAGAAGGCATGAAGATGATGTTGAAGCAAAGGATAAAAAAAAAGGAAATCTCACATAACATGTACAAGACGAGGAGGAAGCCTTAGAATCGAAGATAGGATAGTCCCGTAAGACTAAGGACTCGAATGACACCTTATCTCAAAGTCCCACAAAGAAGAAGAACAAGGCCCCCTCACCTAACCTCATCTCCCCCCAAAAAAAAAGACCACCTCAAACTCTTCACCACGCTAAAACGTCAACTTCCACTTCCATAATTTAAATCAACCAACCCGCAAAACATGAAACTCCTACTTCCTGCCAAACAACCTCTAATTTTAATTATATCTTATTTAATTTTTATTTCCTTTTACTTATGTCCTTTACAATGCAAGTTACAACTTTTGATATAATATTTATGCGTTCAATCTTTCTTAACGCAAGCTTGGCTCTTCGCTTTGTAGTATTCTAATTTTTCTTTGTGATTCAATAATAATTCAATGAAATAAAGTATGCAAAATAAAGTTTCATTTGTTATTAAGGCGTTTAACTTGTTAAGGAATCTTACTTAGAAAATATTTCTCTAGTTTATTAGGCGAGCAAGCTTTACCTCAAACCACTTTTGTAAAACATTTCCAAGACTAATCTTATTATTCACTTTTAGTAATGAGGACTTTGCTAACCTCTAAATTTGGGTGTGTGCAAGATCCGCGCTAAAACTTTGGAAACTTTTTGAAAACCCTCTTATGGCGTGCAAAAATAAAGCGTTTTAACAAAAGGTAAAGATTTGCCACAAATTTGAAAAAAAAAAGTTGAAAATTTTGTATCAATCAAAATAACAACTCCTATGTCGTCTTCTATCACAAAAATAAAGAAACGTAGCTTCAAAAGTAAAAATAAAAAAGTTGAGTAGAGTTAAGTAAAGTAAAAATCAAAGAGTACCTATGAGTTTTCACTCAATGCCTAACCAGAAGTAAATATAATAAAAAGAATTCTTTGACCAAATAAAAGGATTCAAACTTTTAGAAAGTTTTAGCCATTTCTAACTTTGAAAATAAGATTTACTATAGGGAATGAACCAGGGCATTTTAAGTATTAAGCTTACCGCATTCTAAACCTATTAATACTTTTGTAGCAAGAAGTACATGATGAGAGTGAACCCTAAATAACGAATAAAACTTGCTTGGGTTTTGAGAAGTATAGAAACAAAAAAGGGGAAGGTGAGTCTTTAAGGAGGAATGGTGCTTGAGGACAAGCATAATACGGAGTGATGCTTCAGAACAAGCATTATTCTAAATTTAGGGGTGTGATAACATGCATAAACATCTGTTATTATAGTCCTTTCTATTATAATAATGAGGTCAAAACGCATAAGAATATGATCAAAATGCATAACTTATGTTGTTAATACATAAGTATTTAGCAATACATCTTACATAGGAATCATGCATATTTTACGTCATTTCCACTATTAAATGTAGGATAAGTGAATAAGAAGAAAGGAGTAAATCATAAGCACACCTCACACACATTGTATATTGGCCTACGACCTACATTCTTTGTATTTTTACACATGTATAACTTTTCAATCCAACATTCCTATAGTTTCCACCAGTCAACGTGTTATCGTATCTTAAGTAGATGATAGGTCTTGATAAGAAGAGTTGGTTATTAATCTTATTGGGTTAATTGCACTATTGTCATCACTTGGCTAGTGTAAGTTGCCAACTACCCGCAAGGAAAAGTAACTAGAACCTAATTAACGGGCGCAAAGAGGAGTTTTATCCCTTTGCAAGTTCATTTTTAACATTTATATCTCGAAAAGAGAATAAGTGTGGACAGTGAGTATCGAGAGGTAGCAGTCCTTAATGAAATACTATATGGTTTATAAGTTTGCATCTTCTTCGGGAGTTTCAATCTTTGATTTCACAATAATGGTGATGTTATGACATGAGGTTTCACTTTCTCCTTGTTATGAGCCTTCCTTTTCAGGATTAGTTAGTATAAGATTATGTATTTTCACCTTCAACAAACCTTAATTTGTATTGAGAGTAACAAAGGTTGTTCTTTTCATTTGAGAAGGAACATTGCTATAAATTTCTCCGTATCCCATTGCCTCATAAAGAAACTCCTTCCTATGACAATTATTGACATTTGTATGCTTAATTCGATGCCAAACTGACGCACAAGATGTTGATTTCTTCTTCTTTGTATCTTTATTGGAACCAATGTTGACATGTGGACCTTCATCCCCCAAACATTTAAAAATTGGAGCATGGAGTGCTTGAACATTTTTCATTTTAGACATACCTACACATTCAAATGTTGATGGTTTTGTATCCGTCAAGGCCTGAGATGTGCTTTTCTCTTTTATAGAGGTCGTAGATAGCCTTCGAAAGGGCAAACATCGGTTAAGGCTAGGCGTTAACTAGTAACTTTCTCTTTCTGCCTCAGTCATGCTTAGTCTTTTAAATACTGGGACACGTGAAACAGACGATCTCATTCGGTCAAATGTTAAAGTTCTCTAATTATTGCCTCCTTTTTCTTCCTACTATCAACCTCCTCTATAGTTATATGATTGTTGCCAACCACTCTTTCCTTCCCTTTTCTAGTTATATAGATTGAATTTGGCGACTTGTATCCAAGTTCTTTTCTCGACACAGTATAAAATGTCCTCTCCGTAAAAGCTTCTTTTGAGTTGAGGATATTAAGATTTATGTCTTAAAACTCGTAGATTGTAAATATAATGCATTGATGGTTTTAATAAAGTGTTATTATTGTAATAATTGTTATTGATTATATTATTAGTTTTGTCTTAATAACCTAAATCCAATAAACTAACATCCTCAGCTATTTAATGAGTCTTGAACAGTATGTAGAGACATAGGGGGATCAATGTTTGAGATCAGCTTAAAGGGTCTATAATATAGGGATAACGATGGATACCTTATCCTGGTAACACTATGGATACGACTTATTTTGTATTTGATACAAATGTAATAATCCAATGTATTCATGTAGTTGACATGCAAGTGAGGGTATCCTAAGCAATGAGATTGCATAAGACCAGACTGCGAAATAGTAACCATTAGATGTAACTTAGTTAACTAGTTAGTTTCCTATTTAACTAGGATGACCTACGTAACTTAGTCTTAATCTTGAATGTGTTATGAACTCCTGTTCGTGAGAGATTATCCTTTGATTTGTATGGGTGAGAGTGGTCAGATCGCTAACTCAATAAGCTTATTATTTTGGAGATAACACTGAGTGGAAAATTAGAAACATAATTACACAAGATTGAATTCACTCATTCCCTACTTTAGGGTAAGTAGATGAGTGTTCTCTTAAATGGTATCTCTATGTCTTGAACAAAGGGCTCTACCCTCACTATGGCATGAGAGGGATTTTTATTTATTGGTAGGACCATACACAGGTTATTCATTAGACGAGGACTGCTATTTAAGGATTAAAGGTAACCTATGGGTAAAATGGTAAATTGACCCAGCTGGTGTTACAAACACTCATGAAGAACTAACTTACTGTTATTGGTCTATATCCATGGACACAGAAATATATCTCTAGTGAGAAGAGTTCAACTGTGAGTCTTTAGTGGAGTGTACACACAGTTAACAAATATTGATTAAAGTGGTTTAATAAGTTTAACCAATTAATCTCAGATCATTGTAGCTTCTGAACTCTAGGTCCAATAGGTCTCCTTCCTAGCTCGTAAAGGATAATGAGATTTACTTATATTGGTTGTAATTTGAAATGTTTAAATTTATTTTGGAAATTAGTTTAATGTATGGTGATACATTATAATATAAAGTTTATCAAACTTTATTATATAAATTTAATTTTGGATATTATTCAAAATTAATTTATGAGAGATAAAATATTTGGATAAGTTCAGATATTAATTTAATGTGAATTGGATTCATATTAAAATTATTGGTTATGAGAAAAACTTATATTGGAATATGATTCAAATTTAATTTAAGTTAAATATGAGATATTTAATTTAGCTATTAAATAATTGAAAAATTAATTAATAGTTAAGATATTGGAGAGATATTCATTCAAATAAGATTTGAATGAAATATTAATTAAATATGATTTAAAATTAAGGGGAATTTTCAAAAATAACAAATTTTACAAAATATTTACAGGCTATAACAAAAATTTTAAATTCTATCACTAATAGTCACTAATATTCTTCAGTGATGGAAGTCTATCAATGACTATCACTGATAGAATCTAAAATTTTGCTATAACTTGTAAGTATTTTAATTTATTTTGCTATTTTTAAAAATGCCCCATAATTAATTATATTAATATAAATTTATAACATATTTGAAAGATATCCCTTCAAATAAGATTTGAATGAAATATTAATTAAATATGACTTAATTAATTATATTAATATAAATCTATAAGATATTGGCGAGATATTCATTCAAATAAGATTTGAATGAAATACTAATTAAATATGATTTAATTAATTATTAACTAATTGATTAAT
>JBBPDI010000029.1:24601824-24617234 GCA_037974545.1 Cucumis variabilis | reverse complement strand
AACAGTCTCGTGATCCCGTAAGATGCACACAATCAATCTAATGCCACCGAATGATGCACATATCAGTCTAGTGATCCCGAAGGATGCACCTATCAGTTTAATGCTCCAAAGGATGCACAACAGGTGGTGATCCCGTGGGACACCTGTAAGGCATACTACCCTATAGATAAAGCTAACAATTTTTCCCTAGTCCATTCTAACATTTTAAGCACTCAACTCAATTTACAATTAAACTATCATCATATCATTCTTTCAGTTCAACACATATACAGTCAATTTACCCAAACCAATAAATAATCAAACATTAGCAGAACGGTTCCTCAATAATTAAACTTATACATAAGTGTCACTCATCTCAATTCAATTAATTCAATCTACAGTACACTATCTATACATTAACATAACAGTTAACAACCCTCAATCAATTCAGTTCAAAGTTCTCAATTCAGTCATCATAACTAAATTCACATATCAGTCAACCCATCTCAATTTAGTAAGATCCAGATCAGATATAAATTTTATCAGTCAAACCATTTCAGTTCAGTAAGATTCCTATCAGATATAAATTTGCATATCAGTCAATACATCTCAGTTCTGCAGAATCCATACAATCAATACATTCCAAATTCATTATAGAGTCCAGTTGTAGAAACCCCTTACCTTACGGTTATCTAAGCTCTTTCATCGAACTAAAGTCCAACAAAGCAACCTAATCATAATTAAACGAAAAATCAAACACTTTCACAATACTTTCTCCCACTAAAATCACCCATATGTGAATTCTAAATTTATCCAAGTAGTGGAGAATTGAAATCCAACTAAAATATAAAAATCATTGTGATTTCCAAGAACTCGAACACTATTTCCAACACCTTCAAGGATTGATAACAAGTTAACCAATTAATCTAATGTTACAACTCAAGGAGACTACAAATGTAGAATTCGTCAAACCCACTATTGCCAATTACCACCAAAGACCAATGTTTCACAATAAGGCAGAAGCAACAACGCACCAAACAAACTAAGTAATGGTAAGCAAAACAAAGCTTGATGGTTCGAGGAGGGACAAAGCGACGCGAAACTCAGCGGTGCGGCTGGAGCTTCACGAATGAAGAGAAAAATGGAGCAGAAATGACTGCTTGGTTCAGACTCGAATGGTGCAACGCAGTGACAGTGGCTTGAAAGAACGACGAATGGCTCAGGACCCAATAGCTTGGGTAGTAGTCGATTGTAGAAAGACGCGCGCGGTGACGATGCTTTGTTAAAGGAGAGACGATGCAACGTGACTTTCACCAGAGAAGCTGTGCGCGAACAAAGCATGAGGCTCGACTTGATGTTGAACAAAAACGTGACATACGTGGACGGTTGATAAAGGAGATCAAACAGAGAATAGAAGAAAAAATAAAAAGGGGGCGGTAGCGGCTGTAACTCGTGAAGGAGAAGGAAGAAGATGAAAAAAATTTTGGGGAAGAAGACGTACATCGATCGAGAAGCGTTTTAAAAATAAATAATAATAATAATAATAATAATAATAATAATAAAATATTTTATTTATATTATAATAATAATAATTATTATTATTATTATTTTAAATATTACTTTTTTTTCTTTTCAATACTCAAGTTCCTTTCCACTTTTCACTTCTTTTCTTTAATTCTCTTCCACACAAAGCTATAATAAATTAACACTCAAAATAAAAAATCTTTAATAAAATAAGACAATTTGGTTAGGAGAAATACCTAAAAAATTTTGGGGTGTTACATTCTTCCCTCAAAGAAACTTTCGTCCTCGAAAGTTCTAATCCTCGAACAACTCTGGATAACGAGCTCTCATGTCAACTTCTCTCTCCCATGTCAACTCCTCTCTCCCATGTCGCCCTTTCCACTTAATGATTCTGTCACAAAAGTTTTACTAAAGCAATTCCTCTGTTACGAAGCATCTTAACCTCTCTAGCTAAAATCTCAACTAGTTGCTCTATATAGCTCAAATTCTCATCAATCTCCAATGGTTCATAGTCCACTACATGAGATGGATCTGCCATGTACTTCCTCAACATCGAAACATGAAAAATATTATGAATAGCTGAGAGTGATGGTGATAGTGCCAAACGATATGCCACAGGGCCAATTCTCTCTAGAATCTCAAACGGTCCAACGAAACGAGGACTCAACTTTCCATTCTTTTCAAAATGCAGAACACCTTTTATAGGTGCTAATTTCAAGAACACTTTATCTCCCACATCAAACTAAAGATCCTTCTGTCTCACATCAATTTCTGTCTACTCTGCGCTGTTTGCATATGTGTTCTAATCTTCTGAATAGCCTCATTCGTAAACTGAACTAATTCAGGACTCATCAATCTCTATTCACCAACCTCATCCCAACAAACTGAAGATCTACAACATTTACCATACAAAGCCTCAAATAGCGTCATGCCAATAGTATCCTGAAAACTGTTATTATATGCAAACTCCATTAAATGCAAGTGAGAGTTCCAACTACTTGAAAACTCTAATACACAAGCTCGTAGCATATCCTCTAAAATGTAGTTCAAAAAGTTCAGTTTGACCATCAGTCTGTGGGTAAAAAGTTGTACTGAAATCTAACTTTGTGCCTATGGCAGTCTGAAGTCCCTTCCAAAACTTGGAAGTAAAATGTGCATTTTTGTCAGAAACAATCGATACGGGCACTCCATGAAATCTCACAATCTTAGTCAAATATAATTGTGCTCACTTACTAGCATTATAAGTGGATTTTCCTAGAACGAAATGTGTCGACTTCGTAAGCCTGTCGACAACAATCCAAATCACTGTGTAATCCTTGAGGGTTATAGGCAGTCCTGTAATAAAATCCATAGACATATTCTCTCAATTCCACTTCAGCACACTCAATGCAACAAACCTGCTAGTTTCTGTCTTGGTGCTTTAACTGGCTGGCACACCAAGTATTTATTATCAAAATCTGCCACTTTCCTCTTCATATTATGCCACCAATAAACTCGTTTCAGATCCTGATATATTTTTGTGCTACCTGGATGCATGGAAAATGGAGAACTATAAGCTTCATTCAACATATCAGTCTTAACTGTAGTGTCTACTGGCACACATAAACCCCTCTCAAACAAAAGCCCACCATCAAAGGATATGGAGAACTCATCAACTTGCCCTGTTTCTACAAGGTGACGCTTTTCAACCAAATAAGAATCATTACTCTGAGCAACAATAATCTTCTGCCTCAAAGTTGGTTGCACTGTTAACTAAGCTAACTATGAGGTAACTATCTCTACTGATACTGCAATCTCAGCTCTTTAAAAGTCCCGATGCAATGGGGCCTGTCAGGTAATAAGTGCTGTTGAATGTGATACTTTTCTACTAAGAGCATCACCTACCACATTCGCCTTACCTGGATGATACAATATCTCACAGTTATAATCTTTTACTAATTCAAGCCACCTTCATTGTCTCATATTTAACTCCTTCTGAGTGAATAAGTATTTCGGGCTCTTATAGTCAATAAAGATCTGTATCTTTTCACTATACAAATAATGCCTCCAAATTTTAAGTGCAAAAACCACTGCTGCCAACTCTAAATCATGTGTAGGGTAGTTCTGCTTATGACTCTTCAACTGACCAGAGGCATGAGCAACCACCTTACCTTGTTGCATTAAAACACAACCCAGTTCTTTCTTAAAAGCATCACTGTAAATCACAAAACTTCCACATCCATCTGGCACTGTAAGAACCGATACAGTAACAAGCTTTTGCTTAAGATTCTGGAAACTACTCTCACAAACCTCTGGTAATAACCTGCTAAACCCAGAAAGCTACCAACCTCACTCATTATAGAAGGCCAAGGTCAGCTGGTAACAACTTCAATCTTTACTGGATCCATAGAAACTCTCTAACTAGATACAACATGGCCAAGAAAATTCACATGCTTCAGCCAAAATTCACACTTTGAAAACTTAGCATAAAGTTTATTGGCTCGAAGAGTTTCTAAAATCTTATGCAAATGCTCCTCATACTCAACCTCTATCTTGGAGTAAACCAAGATATCATCCATAAAAACTATTATGAAAGTGTCTAAGAAATTATTAAACACCTTGTTCATCAAATCCATGAATACAACAGGAGCGTTTGTCAAACCAAAAGACATTGCAATGAATTCATAATGTCAATACCTTAAACGAAAGGTAATCTTAGGAATGTCACTATCTCTAATCCTCAACTGATGATAACCTAAGCGTAAGTTAATAATAGAGAACACAGTGGCTCCTTACAACTGATCAAACAAATCATCGATTCTAGGCAGTACATACCTGTTCTTGATTGTCACCTTATTAAGCTCTCTGTAGTCAATGCAAAGACGCATCGATCCACCTTTCTTCTTCACAAATAGTACCAGTGCACCCCAAGATGACACACTAGGTCGAATAAAACCTTTGTCTAGTAATTCCTATAACGGGACCTTCAGCTCTTTCAATTTAGCTTGAACCATCCTATACGGGACTCTATAAATGGGAGCACTACCCGACTTCAATTTAATAGCAAAATTAACTTTCCTGTGAGGCGAAAGTCCTAGAAGCTGTTCTAGAAATACATCAGGGTATTCCCTTACCATAGGTTCTAATGTTAAGGAAATCTCAACTTCTCTAGTATCCACCACCCTGGCCAAGATACTCCAAGTACCCTGGTTAAGTAGTTTACTAGCTTTCGTAGCTGAGATTACTTTAGGTAGTATGACAGTCTCTACTCCTTTAAATTAAAAACTAGACTCTGTAGGAGGATTGAACACCACCTCCTTCCGAGAACAATCAATACTAGCATGATTAGCAGCTAACCAATCCATGCCTAAAATTACATCAAAATCACGCATATCCATTACTAGTAAGGTTACATCCAACACACGACTGGCTATCTCAATTTGACACGCTTTGATCTTTTCTTTTGACAACATAATTTCTCCAAATGGTCTAGACACAGATAAAACATAATCTAGGGACTCCACTTCTAAGCATTCATGTGTTACAAATATCAACGATATAAAAGAGTGGGAGGAACCAGAGTCAAACAAGGCTAAGGCATAATGCCTTAACACTAGTAGCGTACCTGTCACAATTGTGCCAACCCTCTCAGCCTCAAATTTGTTGGTGGCAAAGACTTTGTCCAACTATGGTGCTCTCGTCCCTTGACTACTCTGCCCAGCCTCAGTAGGTCTTAATGGACAACGATCAGTTGTATGTCCCTCTTGCCTATACTTGAAGAAAGTCCTAGTCCTAAATAAATAATGACCCAAGCGGAGCTTTCCACAAGTGTTGCACAACAGTTTCTCTCTGGCAGCTTCACCTGTCCCAATAGGGTTCTGCTGGAAACGGTGAAAGTCTCTACCTGATCTCAAAATCCACCGAGGATTTTCAACATACTTCTAATCTGCTTTCCTCCTCTGCCCAGATGATTTTTCCTTATCAAACCTCTTTGAGTGAATCTCATCCTTCTAAATACTCATGTCCACTGCTAGGTGCAATGCTTCAACCTGAGTAGATGGCTTAAGTGCTCGCACAAAACCTCTGATCTCATCCTTCAGACCCCTAAAAAATCTCTCAACTCTTGCTTGTTCAATATCAACTAACTCAGAGGCGAAACGTGACAACATATCAAACTCACATGCTTCAGAGGAGAAGATCTTAGTGTAAAAGCAGCCTCTGAACTGGTTCTAGGTGATCTAATTCAAACTACCACCCAACATTCGTATTGTGGACCTCCACCAGATGACACCTCTATCTCTAAGCAGAATGACAGCACACTGAACCTTATGTTCTTCTAGGCACCTCATATAATTGAAAATGGTTTCCACAGAGGACAACCACAATTCTGCCTAGGTCGGATCCTCCAGTGATCCATCAAAAGTTTGAGGGTTGTACTTCCTAAAATTCCTTAAATGTTTAGCTCTGGTAGAGAGCTGATCTGCTACATTTTCTGGCTGTTGTATAGCTGGTTCTTGTGTAGGAGGGACTGCTGGTGCAAGCTAGTTCTGAGCCATAGCAGCAGCAATAAGCTCTGTAAATCTCTGCTCCCACAAAGAGCAGACTGCTTGTACAGGTGCGACAGGGACATTTTGATCAACTTAGCCCTCAGTAGGCTGGTTACGTCGTACTCCTCTACCTCAACCTCTAAGACCATCCCTACGTGCACCTTTCCTTGGCGACATTTTCCTAATAGCCACCAATAATCCTTCTAGTCTTAACAATAAAGCTTCATGCATTCTAGTTTAACTTAGGCAAGGTCATGCTCATAAAATCATACATATAAAT
Organism: Cucumis variabilis; assembly: GCA_037974545.1. NCBI lineage: Eukaryota > Viridiplantae > Streptophyta > Magnoliopsida > Cucurbitales > Cucurbitaceae > Cucumis > Cucumis variabilis. The sequence continues at coordinate 24,610,925 of JBBPDI010000029.1, read as the reverse complement.
CATGAAAGTGTACCTGACAAGTGACAAGGGATCATTTTAGCCATAGGGACACAAAAACACAGACTTACATCATAAGTCAGTCTACAGAACCTAAAACTTAGGCTCTGATACCAACTGTAATGACCCAACTTTTCTATCTAAGTCAAAGTTATTATTTTAAACAAAATATTTTGGTTGACACAAAATATAGTAAAATTTATTTTAAACCATAATGATCAAGGAAAACATGGTAGGGGCCCTATTTCAAACAAATAAAATTTCAAAAATAATGTTTACAAAATCACTACCCAAAACTCAGTTCAATCACAAAAAAAATTAAAACCTTACGTAAAAGCAAATTTTAAGAAAAAGCTAGGTTCCCATATGGCGGTCACACGTCCTTCTTGTCCCTCATCGGTCTACCTCTCATATTACCTTTGTCTGAAAAATTAAACATATAAGGGTGAGTATAAAAATACCCAGTAAGAGACCCACTGCTGATCCCGTTAAGTGTAAAAACTGTTAACTTTCTATTGGAGATACGTTACATCATAACAGTCTCGTGATCCCGTAAGATGCACACAATCAATCTAATGCCACCGAATGATGCACATATCAGTCTAGTGATCCTGAAGGATGCACCTATCAGTCTAGTGCTCCAAAGGATGCACAACAGGTGGTGATCCCGTGGGACACCTGCAAGGTACACTACCCTATAGATAAAGCTAACAATTTCCCCTCAGTCCATTCCAACATTTTAAGCAGTCAACTCAATTTACAATTTAAACTACCAACATATCATTCTTTTAGTTCAACACATATACAGTCAATTTACCCAAACTAGTACACAATCAAACATTAGCATAACGGTTCCTCAATAATTAAACTTATGCATAAGCCTCACTCATCTTAGTTCAATCAATTCAATCTACAGTACACTATCTATACATTAACATAACAGTCAACAACCCTCAATCCAATCAGTTCAAAGTTCTCAGTTTAGTCATCATAAATAAATTCACATATCAGTCAACCCATCTCAATTCAATAAGATTCATATCATATATAAGTTTCCATATCACTCAAACCATCTCGGTTTAGTAAGATCCCTATCAAATATAAATTTGTATATCGGTCAATACATCTCAGTTTAGCAGAATCCATATAGTCAATACATTCCAAATTCATTATAGAGTCCAGTAGTAGGAACCCCTTACCTTACAGTTATCTAAGTTTCTTGATTGAATTAATGTTAACAAAGCAACTTAAACATAATTAAACAAAAAATCATACACTTTCACAATACTTTCTCCCACTCAAATCACCCAAATGTGAATTCTAAACTTACCCAAGTAGTGGAGAAATCAAACTCTAACTAAAATCTAAAATCGTTGTGAATTCCAAGAACTGGAACGCTATTTCCAACACCTTCAAGGATTGAATAACAAGTTAACCAATTAATCTAATGTTACATCTCAAGGAAACTACAAATGCATAATTTGTCAAATCCACTATTACCATTTACCACCAAAGACCAATGTTTCATGGTAAGGCAGAAGCGACCGCGCACCAAAAGAACTAAGTAATGGCAAGCAAAACAAAGTTGGATGGTTCAATGAGGGACAAAGCGGCGTGAAACTCAGCGGCGCAACTACAAGTTCGCAGATGAAGACAAAAATGGAGTAGAAACGACCACTTGGTTCAGACCCGAACGACGCAATGCGGTGGCAGCAACTTGACGGAACGACGAACGGCTTGGGATGTGGTAACTTGGGTAATCATCGGCTGTAGAAAGATGCCTACAATGACAACGCTTCGTGAAAATTGAGACGACGCGACGTAACCTTTGTCGAAGAAGCTGTGTGCGAACGAAGCGTGAGGCTCGACTTGATATTGAACGAAAACGTGACGTGCATGGGCGGTTGACGGAAGTGATCAAACAGAGAAGAAGAGAAGAAAAGGGCGACGACGGATGTAACTCGTGAAGGAGAAGGAAGAAGATGAAAAAAATTTGGGGAAGAAGATACATGTAGATCGAGAGAGTTTTAAAAATAAATGATAATAATATATTTTAGTTATATCATAATAATAATAATTATTATTATTATTTTAAATATTACTTTTTTTTCAATACACAAATTCTTTTTCACTTTTCACTTTTTTTCCTTTTTCCATCAAATTAAATTCTCATCCACACAAAGCCATAATAAATTAACACCCAAAATTTAAAATCTTTAATAAAATAAGTCAATTTGGTTAAGAGGAATACCTAAAAAAATTTTAGGTGTTACATATGACAGTCACTTAGATATAAGTTTAGTACAAGTCAAGGGTTTAACACATTTTATTTCATTTTTTTTATTTGTAAGTTATCTCGTTAGTGTAATAACCATCTCATTGCTTTATATGCTTAGAGTAGCTTGAGTGTATCATATGCATTCGGTCTAAATATTTGTTTTTATTTTAACATGTGTTTTGAAATATATGTGTGTGTATAGTGTGCACAACAGTCAGACAGTATAGAATGTGGATACTATTTTATGAAGTTCATGCAAGACATAGTAACGCAAAAGAGCATCACAATTACAGATGTAGTATGCATTTTTCTTACACCATCTCTTATAGCTATTATTCTTACACAGTACAGTTTAGTTATTAAATTGCATTTATTTCGTTTACAGCTAACGAGACAAGAACCTTACACTCAATCTGAATTGGATTTGGTGAGAGTTGATTACTATGACTTTCTATGACGCTACATATGATACACGTTTTTTATTGCAATGAATCGATAGTTTTTATATTTATAGGTTTATAGGTATATTGTGATACGATGTTAATTTCTATAGGGCTAAGTCTTATATGATCCTATTTGATAGTTTTTTTTTTTGTAGAAACATTGGTTTATAGTTGATTAATGAAAATTAATTAGTTTATTTGATGGATGTCTAGTAATTTTATGAAATATATGTTACTTGTGTTTCAATTATATGGTCTGATGGTATAGATTTTATATTTGTGGTTTTCGATATTTTGCATGAGTTGTTTATAGTTGTGAAGTTAGAAGTTTCAAGTTGTTGGAGTTCTAGAGTTGTGTGAATTCTGTAGTTTTGGAGTTATGTGGCAAATTTGTGCAAGTTCTATAGTTGAAAAGAATTTGCAAGAGTTGTTTGAAGTTGGTTTTTAGTTGTATGTAATGGAGTTTGCATATTTTAACGTTTTGGTATTTTTAAATTTTTTTTAGCTTGTTTGAGGTTGATTATAGGTCACATGTATGGAAGAGTCGTAATGGTCCACATTCTTTTTAAATTTTTCTAAAGCTATTATAGTTGACAGACTCAAAACGTCAAGAATAAATTTTTGTTGACAGAAAAAAACTCGTCAATAGAAGGGTTATCTTGATGGAAAAACACATCAACAGTAAGAGTTATCTTGATGGACTGATCCAATTTCTTGGTAAGCAAAAAAACGTTAAAATCTCCTTTCTTGATGGCCAATCCCATCAAGAAAAGGTTTTTTATGACATGTTTTGGCCATCAAGTAAACGGGTTTTCTTGATGGGCAAAAAAATCAAAATTTCCTTAGAAAGAGTTTTTTATGGCATGTTTTGGTCATCAAGAAAACAGTTTTCTTGATGAGCTTTTCAGTTTCCTTGATGGCAAAAAACATTGTAGTCCCCTTTCTTGATGGTCAATACCATCAAGAAATAGTTTTTCATGGCATGTTTTGACCAGTTTTCTTGATGGTCGGGCTTTCTTGATGTTTGCCTACTTGATGGACAAAAACTATCAACGTAGACATTTTTTGACGTGTTTTGCACATCAAAGAAAGCCAAATTTGTAGTAGTGACGGGATATTTTTTGTATTTTCCTTTGTAGGCCTGTGAACTTTTTTCATTTTCAAAATTGTTCTATATCGTATAAATATTTTTCCGCTTTGTTATATATTTGAAAAGACCCCTTTTAAATGTTAAATTTTAGATTTGTTAATTTCAATAAATCATAAATTTAATAATAAAAAATTTAATTTTTATCAAAATTGTTTAAAATAATTATAAATCTTTTGATGTGAAGAATGCAATAGGTGAATATATTTTAAAAATTTATAATAAATATGAAAAGAAAACTCTTAAAAAATTGATAATAAACTATCAAGTGGGAGTTTATTTAAGATTTAATAAGAGTACAATACTAAAATACATTCAAAATTATAGGAACTAAAATTAACAAAGTATAAAAATCAAAATTTTAACTTTATTATTACTATTCATGTTGTTATTTTTATTGTTGTTATTATTAGAAAGAAAATATTTTAAATGACAATATTTCTATAAATATAATAAAATATTACAATAAATTTGTGAAAGACAACGATACACTAATATATGTGCTTATCATGATATAGATAGTCACTAATAGCTTGAAAATAATTCTTATTATTATTATATTAAGGTGACACAACAATTCTTTATTATTTTTATAAAAAAAATAAAATTAAGAATGTGTTTTGGTGTCATTTTGACGTGTCAATTTTTTTTTTTTCTCTTGTCAAACTCACTTTATTTTAAATGGTGGTGTTTGGCATAGACTAAAATTGATTTTAGGAAATTTTGAAATATTTCAATTTGATTTTTGGAGAATATTAGGTGATAGATGATTTTTGTATGGTGATTGATCAAGAATCAATTCCAAATCTAATTTTGTTTTTTTGTGTAAAATATTGTTAATTAACTATTTGTGAATCCATTTTTTTTTATCTTAATTCTAAATATTAAAACAGAGATAATCGTCTATCATTAAATTGTTAATAAAACAAATAATTATATATGTTTTAGATTTTCGTTCAATATCTATTATAAACGCTCACTTTATCCAAAATATCAACCATGCATTTTCTTTCAAACCTAAATATGTGAACATTTTGAAACAAAACATAAGGATTGAGAGTTAATTCTAAATATGTGAAAATCACTTTAATTGTTTGGTACCAAACCTAAATTTGATTGTTTATAAATCAATATATTGTACATAAATTTCTTTTTCTAAAATTATTGTCCATTTATTACTCCCAAATACACTCTAAATCATTAGTAATTGCGTCCCTTTGTTATCAAGTGCCTCCTTAAGTTGTTAGCAAATGTTCTAATTAGTTTCAAATATTTTTAATAGCAATGTTCAATTATGAATTATATATATACATATATTAAAAGAAAATAACAAAGTTCAAATTAAAGAATATTTTGATAAACTCATTTATTTCAAATTAATTAATTAGTCATTTATTTTTTAGTATAAAAATTAAATGAGGGCGAGATGAAATCTCTCAGACCACAAAGAATGAATTAGAAGTTAATTAGCGTAAGTAAATATGAATTAACAATTACTTCTTAATTTAAACAATCAATGTCTAAATTTGTTTATAATGAAATTATCTTTAAAATTTTGTTTGATATTTTTTATTCCAACTACAAAAATAAAAGTCATTTGCTCTTTATGCATTATTATTTATTATAAAAATAAGTTGTGGTATCAAATATTATTTACGTATAGTTAACATCCATCAACAACGACGTATCATTTTTGTGTAATGTCGGTTGGATCAATGAATGCTAAGTGATAAAGTTGTGGCTTTGACAAATATAATGTATTGTAACTATTTATTATTTTTTTTTCTATCATTTTCGAGTTATGTAACATTTCTATCAACTTTATCAATCCGCGTATGAATTAACAAAAAATATTTTTTCAAAATAAATTAAGAATGTTGTAAATTTGCACTTTACAAAATAATTATATATCAGTTACGAAAAAAACTAATATGTCAATATCAATAGATAATTACTACAAACTAAAAATTACATATTAGTTGCTTCCATTGTAGTTCCATCGGCAATATTAGAACTTTAATTTATAAAATACTATATATTTTATAAATATATATATATTTTTCAAAATTTTGTTTTTTTGTTCCTCACTTTTATTTTTCTTCTTTTTCTAACTCTTTCCTCTAAATTTTCTCTGAAAAAGTTATTTTTTCATTCTCTCAAACATTTATTTTCTATTCAAACTCCAATATATCTCAATCACTTTTCTCTATAAAAGTTTTAAAATTTTCTAACTTTTTTTTATAAAAAGGAAAATTGTCAAAAAAAAAATAATAATAAATTAGGCAAAATATTTATCCAATTTTTGTTTTTAATGGGTTTTTTTATAAAGTTTAAATAGTTTTTTTAAAAAAAAATTCTAAAATTTTATTTCTCATTTCTTTTATCGCACCAACTTTTTTCATTCCAACTTTTCTTAATAATACGTTGAGTAGAAAAATAATTTTTTTTACCTCAAAATTAATAATAAAGATACTCAAATAAGCATTTTATATAATATTTATTTTATATTTCTCTAATTAATACTCTTTAAAACATTTTTTAACAACTTCGTATGAGTTTCTTTTATAAAAACACGTATTATACGTAATGTTTAAGTTAAACTGAAACTAATTTGTACTATTAATATTGGTCAAACATGTATTTAAAAAACATAGCAAATTTCAAAATTGAACTTATTTTCCAATAAGACCTAAACTTTCATTCTATTTCTAATAAATCCTTTATAGTCAAATATTAAAAATTTCAAATAAATTCTTAAGCTTCTGACTTTTAGACACAAATATGTTATTGTGTTTATTGTTTTTAGTACAATAATTGTTATGGTGAGAAATTGGCTAATTATAAGCTAAGAATTATTGTATTTGGTTAATTCAGGTGTATATTATTTATAAAAAAATGATAAAAATAGAAAAATCGATAAAATATTTAAGAAAAAAAAAAAGGAAAGAACAAACGTGAAATCACACTGTGCTGAAAGAATGGAAAAATGTACTATAAAATTTATAAATCCAAGTAAAGAAAAAAAATTGAACAAAACTGTTAGAAATTTATTGCATGTTCTAACTTGTACAATTTTTAAAGCGAATAAAAATATTAGAGCACAGCTAAACTTGTCATATCTAACTAATTAATTATGAAGGACTAGTCAACGGTGCAGTTAGGAGTGTACATAAGTTGGGTTGAACCGAGTTGAGGAAAATTATCGATCAACTAAAGTATTCGGATTAGCAAAATATGAACCCTATCAATTCAATATGCAAGGGTCAACCCAACCCAACCTAATCCAAAATATTTGGGTTGGATTTGACGGGTTTTTTTTTTTTTTCATATCTTCATAATTTAAACAAATTTTCATATTATTTTTTAATATGCTAGATAAACAAATTGTCATTCAAGGTGCAAGCTGACATATATATGTGTATATATACAAAGAGGTTTACTTTTAGATTCTAGGTTATATATCTATTATACATAATTGAGTTGGACTAAGTCAACCCAAGTCCTTACTTTGCACAATCCAACAACCAAACTCAACTTCTTTTTTCTCTAACCTTTTAACACAATCCAACCCAACACAAAATTTAACCCAACTTAACCCAAATAATTTGAATTAGAAAATCTGAGTTTGCAATTTTGACATATAATGGTTGTTTTTTCTGACAAATAATATATAATTAACTAATAAAGCGGATTTTATTTGAATAATTGATTTTATTCTATTTTATTAATTGTGGAGTTTTTTTTCTTTCTAAAAGTTATAAATTTAGAATCAAACTTAACGGCACCATATGTGGACCCCAGGGTACAAAAACACGAGTTATAAATGCCTTAATTCTATTTCCTTTACTTTCCTTTCTTTTTTTCTTTTTCTTTTTACTTTTCGTATTAAAGGTTTTAATTCTTATTTTGTATTAGTCAATGCAATTATTTCCCATTAATACATTAATTTAATATTTATACAAACTTGTTATAAAAGTTTAGCCCAACTTGCACAAGTTTGGACTTGAGCCTTAGATCTCTAATTTAATTTAGATCTCTCAACCTTCTAATTTGTACAATATATCTAAACAAAAATTTTCCATTACCAAGATCGAAAAAATATATATAACCAAATTTTACTTTTATTAATTATCTATATGAGTCCATCATGAATAAAAAGTAAATGTTTATATGGGTCTATTGTCTAAATTTTACCTTTATTAATAATACAACTATAAGTTCATTGATTTAATTGATAATTTCTTTCCTTGATAATTTTTAATAAAAAATTTTGACTTTCTTATTTAAAATATTCAAATACATTAATCTTCTTTTAGAAAAAACAAATCATATTAAAGTTGAAAGACATTTTAGTTCGAAATTGCAAGTGAAAAGTGGAAATATAATAGATAAAAAAAAAATTGAGGTGGATAAGATAGTTCATAAAACATAAATATTAAGAATTAAAAAACAAAAATAAATATAGATCAATTGATACATAAATTATAAAGTAAGATTAACTTAGAAATAATTGACATGACTTTTTATTCTAAATGTTGAAAGTTTGTATCCTATTCAAAAACTTTGAAGTCAAGTTTGATTCAATAGATTATCAAAAGAATAAAATATTGAAGTCAAGAAAATAATTATAACAAGCATGCAGGTACTTTTTTTTTTAACATATTGGGTGAAAATCTAACATTTAACCTCGTGACTAATATAACAAACTTTATATCAATCAAGATATGCTCATTTTGAAAAGTAACGATAAAACTTAACTCCATATAAATCTAAAATATCTTTAACCCATATTCTATTTTATAAAAACTAAAACTTTAAGATCGAGAAGACGAAAAAAAAAGAGGTTTAGTTTAGAAAAAAAAAAACTAAAATGATTACCAAATCAAAATCTAAATTATTAATGATTTTTTATACGTATATGTATATATATTGAAATAATAAATGGAATAACTATTTAAATAATAAGAGTAGTATTTGGGTCATGGGTTAAATTTGTGTAAAGAAACTTTAAAAAATTAAAAGAAAAGTTTTAATATGATGTAGAACAACTCATGTTAAACTATAAATAACGTCAATTCTATATTATAAAAATAATTTAGATATGCTTTTTTTTTATATAATTGTATAAAATAAATATGAAGTCAAATTTATTAAAACAAAACCATAGCCACTGATATTACAAATAACAATATTCTTTTTCAGACAGAGTCTAGATGTAAAACAAAATATTTTTAGA
>JBBPDI010000029.1:24588974-24601724 GCA_037974545.1 Cucumis variabilis | reverse complement strand
AATCTCAACTGGTTGCTCCACATAACTCAAATTCTCATCAATCTCTAGTGGTTCATAGTCCACTACATGAGATGGATTTGTCACATACTTCCTCAACATCGAAACATGAAAGACGTTATGAACTGCAGAGAGAGATGGTGGCAATGCCAATTGATATGCCACAATACCAATTCTCTCTAAAATCTCAAATGGTCCAACAAAACGAGGACTTAACTTCCCTTTATTTTCAAAAGGCATAACACCTTCCATAGGTGCTACCTTCAAGAACACCTTATCTCCCATACCAAACTCAAGATCTTTTCTCCTCACATCTGCATAACTTTTCTGTCTACTCTGCGATGTTTACTTACGTGCTCTAATCTTCCGAATAGCCTCATTAGTAGACTGAACCAACTCAGAACCCATCAACCTCTGTTCACTAACCTCACTCCAACAAACAAGGGTTCTACAACATTTACCATACAATTCCTCAAACGGTGCCACCAACAGTAGCCTGAAAGCTGTTATTATAGGCAAACTTCATCAAATGCAAGTGTGAGTCCCAACTACCTGGAAACTCTAACACACAAGCTCATAGCATATCCTGTAAAACTTGGTCCAAACGTTCAATTTGACCATCAGTCTGTGGGTGAAAAGCTGTATTGAAATCTAGTCTCGTGCCTATGGTAGTCTGAAGTCCCTTCCAAAACTTAGAAGTAAAACGTGCATCTCTGTCAGAAACAATGGACACAGGTACCCCGTGCAGTCTCACCATGTCAGTCAAATACAACTGTACCCACTTATTAGCAGTATAAGTGGATTTTCCTGGAATAAAATGTGCTGACTTCGTAAGCCTGTCTATAACAACCCAAATTACTGTGTAACCCTTCAGGGTTCTAGGCAGTCCTGTAATAAAATTCATGGACACATTTTCCCATTTCCACTCTGGTATACTCAAAGGTTGCAACAACCCTGTTGGTTTTTGTCTAGGTGCTTTAACCTGCTGACACACCAAGCACCTACTAACAAACTTTGCTACTTCTCTTTTCATATTACGCCACCAATACACTCGTTTCAAATCTTGATACATCTTTGTACTAGCAAGGTGCATGGAAAACGGGTAACTATGGACTTCATTCAACAAAACAATCTTAACTGTAGTATCTGCTGGCACACACAAGCGCCTCTCATACAAAAGTCCACCATCAGAGGACATGAAGAAGCCATCAGCTTGCCTTGTCCCAACAAGGCAATGCTTTTCAACCAAATAAGGATCATCCTTTTGAGCATCAATAATCCTCTGCCTCAAAGTTGGTTTCACTGACAACTGAGCTAACTGTGAAGTAACCACCTCTACTGATACTGCAATCTCAGTTTTCACAAACTCTTTGTGTAATGGGGCCTGTTTGGTAATAAGTGCCGCTGAATGTAATACTTTTCTACTAAGAACATCAACTACTACATTCGCCTTACCTTGATGATACCATATCTCACAGTCAGTCATTTACTAACTCAAACCATCTTTGCTATCTGAGTTAAGAAGTATTGCAGACTCTTTTGGTTAGAACGTATCTATATCTTTTCACCATACAAATATTGCCTTCAAATCTTTAATGCAAAAACCACAACTGTTAATTCAAGATCATAAGTTGGATAATTTTGCTCATGACTCTTCAACTGACGAGAAGCCCAAGCAAGTACTTTACCTTGTTAAATCAGAACACCATCTAAATCTAGAAGCATCACTGTAATTTATGAAACTTTCTTAACCATCATGTATGGTAAGCACCAGTGTAACACAAACTTCTGCTTAAGATTTTAAACACTATCCTCATAGGCTTTGTTCTAAACAAACGGGATCCCTTTCCTGCTTAACTTAGTCGATGGTGAAGTTAAGTGAGAAAAGTCTTTTACAAATCGTCGGTAATAACCTACTAAACTTAGAAAGCTACGAACCTCACTAACTATGAAAGGCCAAGGCTAACTGGTAACAACTTGAATATTTATAGGGTCCACAGAAATGAAATCTGTAGACACCACATGGCCTAGAAAAAATACTTGGCCTCCTCTAAAAGTCACATTTTGAAAACTGTGCATACAATTTGTCGACTCGAAAAGTCTCTAAACCCATGCGTAAATGCTCCTCATGATTTATCTCTGTCTTGGAAAGATCTAGATATCGTCAATAATTACAATCACAAAAGTGTCTAAGAAATCATCAAACACTTTGTTCATCAAGTTCATAAACATTGTTGGAGCATTTGTCAACTCAAAAGATATCACAATTAACTCATGATGCACACATCTCAAACGAAAAGCTGCCTTAGGAATGTTACTGCCTCTAATCCTCAACAAGTGACAGCATGGATGTAATTCAATCTTAAAAAACATATAGACTTATTGCAGTTGATCAAACAAATCCTCATTCCTTGGTAAAAGATATTTATTCTTAACAAACACCTTATTCAACTTTCTATAACCAAAACATAAGTGCATCAACTCGTCTTTCTTCCTAACAAACAAAATTGTTGCACCCCAAGATAACATACTTGGTCAAATGAAGTCTTTGTCAAACATTTCTTTCAATTGCACCTTCAAATCTTTCAACTCTACTGGGGCCATCTTGTATGAAGCTTTAGATATAGGAATGAGTCTCGTTCTATCTTAATAGCAAGACCAGTTTCTGTATGACACGGTAATCTTAGAAACTCTCCAAAAACATTAGAATACTCTTTCATCACTGATTCAGATAACAAAGAAACCTCGACTTCCTCAGTGTCTACCACACTAGTTAAAATATTCCAGGTATCCTGGTCAAGCAACTTACTAACCTTCATAGCTAGGATAACTTTTAGTGGAACTATAGTTCCAACCTCTTTGTACTTGAACTAACCTCTAAAGAAGGATTAGAACTACCTCATTGCTGAACAATCTATGTTTGCATGGTTAAACTACATTCCATTTAATTCAAACTCCAAACTAGTAACTTTTCATTCACAACAAACTCAAAAAGTCTCTTAAAGTCACATAAAGATAACTATTCTCTAAAGTGTTCCTTGTTTCTTCCCCAATATCCCCATTATGAAACAGTTCAATGTGCTTGGTATAAACTTACTTAACCATGTATTTAGTCCTCTTGGAAACCACCAACATAACATAGTTCTTGTAATTTCAGTCACAAAACAGTCAATTACACTGACAATGTCTTACCTCTCTACTACTCAACCGTTCCTTCGAACACATCATAAGTCAGTCTACAGAACCTAAAACATATCCTTACTGTCCTTAAAGGCTTCTTCGAGTGAAAGTTATCCCCACAAACCAACATGAGTGCTTTCAACATGCTTTGTCCTCACTGACATGCATCTTAGGAAAATTTCCAAGAGGTCACCCAACATAGAATTACTCCAAGCTAGACACGCTTAACATTGATGTTCCTATGATCGAGCCACCGAAAAGGAAGGTGCACCTGTTGGTATTGGTATTAACTTTTAATTGTTTTAAGTCTTTCTTAACATTACTTTCATATCCTCAGAATCCCTCTCATTCAGATGTGGTACTGATTCATTTATGTTTCCCTCTTAATCTCAGGCGTTACATTAAACCTACAAAACAGAGCAATATTGAAGAATAGAACACCAATAATCTCATGACAAATAAATAATAAAAAACCTAAAGTGAAATGAGTTTTAAAGATCAATATCCAAATCTTTTATTCTAGCTAGATTGACAACTACAGTGGGTAAAAGTAGCTCAACAATCTCAACTTTTAGCAACACAATATCTAGACATAATCTGAAAGCAGAGAATTAACCCCATCAACAAAAACTCATTGATTGATTAGAAAGCCAAAAAATTTACAATCTTGCTTTTACCTTATAACCATCTCAATACTTGGCTAGGAGTAAACAATATGGTATTCTGCAAGGAAAAGCTTTTGCAAAAGACAACTTGAAATAATTAGGAACTGAGGAACTTTAATCATTTCCAACTTTTCTTCTCATATATTAATACTTAACTTATAAGCTATAACCACTATTTAGTGCATTCAAGTAGAATATTCTTAAAACTCCATATACCTTCGCTACCCCTTGTTGTGGTGTAATATTCTTAGAAAATAAAACCTTTAGTAAAAGGTGCATCATTGACGTTACTGCAACATTCATGAAATAAACAATCATCAAGTAATAATATTTAGAAGACATTTACACCAAATATTAACTAAAGAATCTAACTCTTTTCATCTTTTAAATTAGATTACCTGATATAAGAGGAAAGAGGCTACAATGTAAACAGTGCCCAATTGCTGTCCAGTGTGTGCCTAAAATTAAAGTGCCCAATCGCCGTTCATTGGAAAACAAAAGGTTGAAGGTCTATAACATCAAAATGGCAAAACAAAGTTAAATTATAAACTTAAAAGCAATAAAATACCATTATGGAAAAAGAAAATCAAATTGGAAGGGGAAAACTCAAAGGCAAAGTCACTGAAAAAGAAAAGGAAAAAAATGCCAAAACTGATTTAAATTTATCTCAAGGCAAAAATTTCTCATCCTAGCCCTGATAAAAAAATTCTTTCAATAGAACCTATACAACTATTGAAAGGTTAATTGATAACTATTGAAATACCATACTTGCCATTACTTGTCAATACCATACTTCTTGATTGATAACTATTGAAATAAGCTCAGCTAGCTAATTAACCAGTATCTCCTATATCGTTATTGTTAGATTGTTCTGAACTTCTTTATATGTTAAAGGTATCCTCTTGAGTTGCTAGCCTTCGTAAGATATGTACCTTTGTGTTCTGACGTACTCCATTTTCATTGGATGCTTGTTAGGAAGATAGGAGAGACAACATGGGTTTTTGGCCTAAAGCTCACTGAAATGTTCAAATTAGAGACCTCTAAGATGATATGACAAGAGAGTACCCCAAGCCATTGTTAACTTTTAATATAGAAATTTTAGGTGAGCTCTTTGTATCCTTGATCGTAACTCCAACATTTCAAGGAAAAGTAATGTTTCTTTATGCAGAAATAATAATAATCAACAAAATAATCAACTGCTGCACTTACGAAAAATATTCTGCTCCTTAAACAAAAAATTTGGGATATTTTCCACCATACCACCTAAAATAATTAAGATATATATGTTGCATACAACCGGTAATAAATTTTGCTATCTTTATATTATGTAGTAACTATACTTATCAGAGTTCACAACACACCTGAAGAAGGTAGCTCCTGGAGCTTTTCTACAATCCCAAGGTTTTTAATAGCATTCCAAACATCTTTATCCAAACACAGTGAAATTACCAATCCCTAAATTCAACATTTTCAAATACAAATTTGAAAATTCAATTATAAAATTTTAGAACCTTTGATAAGGAAAAAAATGTTTTGAAATCCCAAACACTTCAACAAATCAAAATTGTTTATTAGAATACAGTCATTAGTAAAAAAGAAATCTAACCTTATTGCTTGAGGGGAGTCCTGCACGATGAAAGCTTAAAATTTTGTATGCCACTTAATAACTACTAAATATAACTTTAAGAATCTTTTCAATAGTAAAAAAAGATCAATTACATCATGGTGGCCTAACTGAATAATTTCTCAATAAACATTAACTACTTTCATTACATTACAATAAAGCTGAAGAAATCCACTCATTAAATCATAAAAATGACCAATGTTACAAAAACAATTTGTTAGCCAGTTAAAAATTCTTTGATACCTTGATACCTTCTACAAACTAAGTAAGAATGAGAGTTATCCTGAGGAGAAGAAAAGTTTTGAGCATTGTGTGGAGTATTACCATGAAATTCAATCAAATATTCAAAAAGCTTATCAGTTCTCACAGCAGAAGATCTTCAGAGAGAATGGTCTATTGGTGGCATCAAAGAGACTTGTTCAAAAGTGTAGTCAAGCCATTAGAATCAATTTATTGTATATTGAAGTAATGAACAAACTTATGATCCTCTGCTGTGATATTTCAATAAGCGTAAATCAATGTGGTCACATTCAGTAAATGTTTATAAAAAAAGAAGTAATGAAACAATGAACAAGTTTTTTCATTTTCTTTTTTTTCTCTCTGTCCCTTATTGTTCTTATTGTTTTATTTGACTTTGCCTGAAGAATATGAACTAAATAAGTTTGTTAGTTGAATCTTTCTTCTAAATAAAGTGTTGATTTATCCCTAGAGTAAGAAAAGTAAATGATGAAAGAGATAAATTGAAAATTTTTATAATTATATGGAAAAGAAATGTGAATCGTGAAAGTTTATAAAAAGGGTATAACATACAAGGAAGAAATTTAAATTTCCATCCCGAAGATCCAAATCAAAAGAAATTTTCACAGCTTAAAACAACTACAAAACCATTAACTTCAAAAACAACACAAAAGGCAAACCTCAACCAATCCTTGGAAGAAATTACAAAAAATAAAGCACATCAACAAAACCACAACCTGAAATGAATTTCATCAAAGAAATCTACAAAGCTCAAAACCACCTTTTCCTACACTTTTTCTCAAACAAACAAGACAAGTCATAAATCTTATCGAAATTCTGACGGGGTATTTTTCTCTAATCTGGACTGCCTGAACATGTCTCTTTTCTGCAAAAAAAAAAATGAACAAAACAAATATGGTTTTGATTTTAAAAAGAGATTATAAAAATATAGATTTCTATAGAAAGCTCAAGAGTATACCAAACTCATGTTCTTGCTAAACGAGCTCGTAGACATTAGTCACAAAAAAATTGACAAAAAGACAGTGCATGAGGAGGTTGCAGAGGCACTGGGGCAGTGGCGGTGAAGGGCACCGATTGATGGTTTGGAGATGGACGGATTGGAGATCGTCGAAATCGTGTGAGGGTTTGGAAAATTCGTTCGCATGAGCTGTGAGGGTTTTAGAATTGGGGGAAAATATGATTTTATTAAACTTCTCATTTAAATTTAATTTAATTTTAATAAATTAAATAAATTATTTTCGGTATCTTTTATGACAGCAAATAACTATCGCAAAAAGTATTATCCGAAAAATCCCTCCATTTTGTGATATAAAGAACTATCATAGTAGAGGGTTTTTCTTGTAGTGGCACCAAAAGGGAGGACCGAGAACATAAACAACCATAATAATAAATTAATAACAACAAAATCAACAATAAAAACAAAATTTACACAATAAAAAACAACAAATCCACAACAAAATGAACATAGTTTACACATTATTGATACAAAAGAATTATATACTAATGGGTTAACGGCGAAGACAATTGAAAAAAAGGATTGGCGGCGACGACAATTAGAATAACACACCAAGAGGCTCTTGACTTATAAAAAAATACAAAAACAACCACAAATTCTAATCCCTAAACCAAAATAAATAAAAAAGGGAATAACGAGATTTGGCTTACCGTCGACAGAGGGCCGCGGTCGAATGCGAAGATCGGACGGTGGACGGCGACTTGAGAATCTTCTTCCTCTTTCAGAAGTCTGAAATCTCTCTCTCTTTCTCTCTTGTTTTTCGGTTGTCTTTCATATCTGTAAAACAATATGGAAAATGGGTTTTAAAGGGGAACTCCCGATACTGTTATACAGTCATCGGGAGAAGTTAAATATATTAAAAAAATTATAAACTTCTCTCGACGCTGTTATGCTTGTCTTCGAGACAAATTGAATATAATAAAAAAAATTATAAACATTTTCCGATGTCGTTATGTATGACGTCGAGAGAAGTTAAATATATTAAAAAAATTATAAACTTCTCTTGACGCCATGTATAACAGCTTCGAGAGAAGTTTATAATTTTTTTAAAAATTACCTTATACATATTGACTTTGCCTTATGTCGCGTCGGAATTATCAACCTTTCCCGACAAAACTTCTACGACATCAAGAGAAGCTTTTTTCCCAACGTTACTTATCCCGACGTCAATGTTATGCGTCGAAAAATATATATTTTCTTATAGTGTTTGCTTATTATTCTTGTTATTGTTTTTTTACTTTTCTTTCTCTTATAATTATTTATTATAGCTTCTATTATATATATATTATTTATTACATATTTCTTCATACCTTGTTGTTTATCTTTTTTTATTTATTATTATGTCTTTCCTTCGTGAATTTATTCTTAAGCTTTATTTTCTATATATTGCATCTTTACTTTTTTCTATATATTGCATTTTTACTTCTTTTTTTTATTCTTAGCTTTTTTATTTATTTAATTTTTTTTATTTTTATAGCATTGATTATTGTTTTTTCATTATTTTCTCATATTGATTATTGCTCTCTTAATATGTTTTCGTCTTGATTATTGCTCCTTTTGATTATTGCTCCTTTAATATGCTCTCATCTTTTATATGTTATTTAATATTTTATTTTTCTTCTTATTTTGTGGTCAATTTAATATGTTATTGCTAATAGTTTAAATTTGTTGACATTTTCAATTAATTTTCTTTTAAAACAACATTCCGACGACGAAATCTAAGAAATTTGGGAGTTTGATTTTCTAAAATTCGTGAGGTGATAAAATCGATTCTTTGAAAGTCTGAAATCAATCTCTAATATGTTTTTATTAAAATCTCAATATGCTAATTTATGTTTTTTTGACGTATTATGATGTTGTTGGATATAAACTTTTGAGACCAATCACAAATTGCCACATCATTTATTAAATTAATGATGATAAAATACAAACAATTGAATTTGGAACCAATTAAAAAATTGATATATGTCCCAAATTCAAATTGAAAACATGAATTGAACAATTCTAATAATGTCACATGTTTTCATTATAACCGTTGGATCAAGTTAATTATTTTATTTCAATTAAATATTAATTATTTGGGCTAAGTTCAATTGAGCCAAAAAATAAGCTTAATTTAGCTCAAAGGATAAATATGACCCAAATCCATGTGGTTGAGCTCATGAGTATGATCCATAGACCAACCAGGCTCAAGTTCATAAAGTCCACCAAAGAACTTTATAAATAGAGGAGTTCTCCTCATTTGCAAGGGTTGGAAATTTTTTGCTCTAGAAGGTCTAGAGAGAATTCTCCCCAAGAGTTAGAAGACTCTGTAACTCCTGAAGTTGATTATCCTTGAAGATTGAAGCTCTTTTGAAGATACAAGCGTTCTTCCAACACTCAAACTTCAAGAACACCGCTCCTCTGAAGACACAAGCGTTCTTTCAAGACCCCAACTGCAAGAACGTCGCGTGCTCCACTACCTCAAATCAAGCGTAAGCATTCAATCGAAAGAGAATCAGATGATTAAATTCTAGAGATCGAATCACATCGTATCAAATCAACAAAAATACAACACCAACTCAAGTTCACCTCCACGAATCGAATTTCTCCAGAAATCTCGTGCAAACATATGCTTTTTTACTCTTGATTTTATTTATCTAACTTTCCTATTAATTTTAACTTTTATTTCTATTTAAAATTTATAAATCTTTCTAATTAAAGTTTTCAATATTTTAAAATCTTCTAATTTAAAATTTTCTTAAGTTTTAAAATCTTTCACAATTTTTTTTTCAAATAAAAAAAATTCCTTTAATGTTATATCATTTTTTTATGCTTTTCAAACCTTCAAACTTTATCTATATGATTTCATAAGGTTTTCTAATCAACATTTTCTGATAACTTATACCGTTTTGCTTAAACAAAATCATACTACGAAATCTAGGAAATTTGAGAGTTCGATCCCTATAATATTCTTGAGGTGAGGGACCACATCTTTGAGAGTCCAAGATTTGATTACAAGAAAAAATTATATTTATTACTGTTTTAAAAAAAAAATCTCCTTGTTAGAAGACTATTCTTATGATGGAGTTTGAAAAATTGTACTAATTTTTCACTTTATTTTATGAGATCTTTACTTCAAATATTAGAGTAGTGAGAGGTAAAGTAAGACATTAATTTTAAAAGACATAAAGGAATATTTTCAATTCAAGATTTTAAATTTGACCAACTTTTTCTAAACGGGTATTGTGGGGTGCTAACACATTCCTCATACACAAATGACTCTCAAACTCAACTCTAGTTTTTGCAAATCATATTTTTTTAATGACTTATTTAAAATTGTTTACATTATTCAAGTATCCAATCACACTGTAAGAAAGATTGGTGGCAATTTCTATTTTGTTTTAAAATTAACCATTTTAAGGACGTCGACTACTTTGCATCGTCTGAGGCACGTGACAACAATAGTAGTTTTATGAAAATATGTAATGTAAAGTTTATAATAAATCATTATTTTTAATGAAGTTAGATTTCACGATTTCTTAAAAAACATACAAGATTTTTGTGAATAACATAATTATATAATAATGTAAGAGTTTAAATATGTTGGGTAAGTTTTTTTTTTCTTTTTTGGCATTTTTAAAAATAGTAAAATAAATTAAAATATTTACAAGTTATAGTAAAATTTTGAATTCTATCAATAATAGAATTCTACCACTATATCATATCAATGACCATCACCGGTAGAATTTGCTATAGGAATATTTTGTAAAATTTGCTATCCTTGAAATTTTCCCTAAATAGTGAGTTTTTATTTTCTTTTATTTTCTGATTTTTTATTAAATTTATTAGAGGATTTAGTGTAATCGACAAAACTTTGGAAAATATTTACAAAATATAGCAATATTTCATATTCTATCGATGATAGAGACTTTCAGTGTCGATCATCAATGATAGATTTGAAATTTTGCTGTATTAATTCATAAATATATACTAGTAAACAACGCTTGTGATGCACGTGAAAATTGCGAAAAAGTTATAGTTTTAACTCAACTTTATAAATAAAATTGGAATATTCATTTCAACATTTTCATATTTATATACTTTTCATATTCACATGGTAATGAGTGTTTAACATCCGAATATTTATAATTAAAAACTATAAATGATTAAAAATACAAAAAAAAAAGAATAATGACAATAATAACAAGGAGAATTTTTAAAAATAGCAAAATAAATTAAAATATTTACAAGTTATAACAAAATTTTGGATCATATCACTGATAATATTCTATCACTATAGCATGTTAATGACTATCAGTGACAAAATTTACTATAGGTTGTAAATATTTTGTAGAATTGGTTATTTTTTTAAATATCCCTAATAACAACAATTAATTTTAAATTATTATAAAATCCTAAATCCTATATAAAAAATAGACAACAAAATTTAAAAAAAAAATAGAAGAGAATAAAAAATCATGATTTGATTTTTTCTTCATGATCCCTAGCATTTTGTTATGACTTGTAAATAAAAGAAAAAAAAAGAGATACTTGTACCTAAATATTTGAAAAATAAGAATGTGAAATGTTGAAAGAGATACAAAAGAGTTAATATGAGAAGAGAATGTGAATAGTGAGAAGAAATGAGACAATAATTATAATAATTAATTTCAAAATTAAAAAAAAGGACAAATTACAATAAAATCAAAATAGGAAACAAGAAAAATAACTAAAGAAATGACAAAATTAAAAATAAAAAGTTTCTCTACTTTCATCATTTTATATAATATAAATTTTAGTTTATTTTGTTATATTTAAAATGTATCATTATAAAAAAAATTTAAAAAATGAAAGCTAATTAGTACTTTTTATTAGGAGCAGTTAAGTTGAGCTCGTAAGTCCATGCTTCCCATTTTCTCACACAAACAAAATATTTTTTTAAAAAAACCAAGTTGACACGTCACAACATTTAATTGGGTGCGATTGAGATTTAGATTGCACCAAAGTTTTTTCTTTTAAAGTACTAGTAAAGCTTAATTAGTACCTAAATTGATATTTTTAGTATCGAAGAATATGATAAGTGTCTTGAAAACAATTACACAACATGACATCTGTGCTAAAGTGTATTTAGTCAATTGCTCTCCAAATTTAACACTAAATACTCTTAACAAGCACACACTCGTCAAAGAAAGATTAGAATTAGGATGAAATTTTGCTCAAGCCAAAACCAATGGAAAACAAAGAGAAATGCAGTATGAACACAAAGTTAGTTTTGGAAAAACGTAATCAACAACCATTCTTAAAAGAACCCAAAATGAAACATGTTTAAGATCTACATTAAATAAAGATTTTTTTTTATTTTTTATATCTGAGTTAAATAAAGAAAAAACGTTCTGAAATCTAAATTAAATTATGAAAGCATTTTCAGTTTTAAAGAATTAAATAAGAGAAAAGCAAAATGATAATTTCATGATAAGTCATTCTAACACAATTGGCTAGTCATTTTCAATCGACCTTTATAGCATGTGTGAATTGTGATCCATTACAAAAAAAAAAAAAAAAAATCTCGAGTGGTCACCTTGGAGAACAGAAATTAATCAAAACTTTCTCTAGTTTTTACTCCTAAACCCTAAGAAAAACTCTTCTAATGATCTAACAATTTCCATCACATTCTTAAGAAAATAAACCAAGCAAGAGAATGGAAAACAAAATTGAAGTGGTTGAAGACCTATATGACTAAATTAAACATTAACTGAAAGAGTTTGAAAAACAAAAAATTTCAGAAATGAACTGTACCTAAAGTTGAAGTTATAAACTAAGAGAGTTTTTGCCTACAGAAAATGGGCCATTACATATTTGGAGGTTTGGGAAAGTTTTTTTTTTTTTTTTTTAAATGTAATATTGCATACAGAATTTTGTTTACTATCATTGTGATAATTGCATCCACAAAAAGAAAAATTTTCCGACCTATATGCGTCCTATAATGTCACAAGAAAAGGTTTAACATCCGTTAGCATTGATAGCGATTG
>JBBPDI010000029.1:24572597-24588874 GCA_037974545.1 Cucumis variabilis | reverse complement strand
GCTACAACGATATGAGATTAATTGGCTAAACTCATTAACCATATTAATCAATATTCGTTAACTGTGTGTACACTCCAAGACTCACAACCGAACTCTTCTCACTGTAGATATATTTTATGTCCACGGATATAGACCAATAACAGTAAGTCCTTCACGAGTGTTCATAACACCAGCTGGGTCAATTTACCGTTCTACCCCTGGGTTACCTCTAATCCTTAAATACCAATGCTCCTCCAATGAACAACTTGTTTATGGTCCTACAAATAAACAAAAACTCCTCTCGTGCCATAGAGAGGGTAGGCCCCTTTTTTCAAGACCTGGATACACCATTTAAGGGAACACTTATCTACTTACCCTAAAGTAGGGAAGGAGTGAATTTCATCATGTGTAATTATGTTCTCAGCTCCCCACTCGATCTTGTCTCCAAAATGATAAACTTATTGAGTCAATGATCTTGCCACTCTGACCCGTACAAATCAAAGGACAACCCCTAGCTAACAAGAGTTCATAACACACTCAGGATCAGGACTAAGTTACCTAGGTCATCCTAGTGACAAAGAAACCTAACTATTTAACTGAGTTACATCTAGTGGTTACTATTTTACGGTTCAGTTTTATCCAAACCCATTGCATAGGATACCATCTCTCGCATTTCGACTACACGAACGTGTTGGATCATTACGTTTGTATCAAATACAAAGTGATCCGTATCCATAGTGTTACCGAGATAAGGTACCCAGCCTTATCCCTATACTACAGACTCTTTAAGTTGATCTCGAACATTGATCCTTGTATGTCTCTACATACTGTTCAAGATTCATTATATAGCTTAGGATGTTAGTTTATTGGATTTAGGTTATTAAGACAAAACTAATATTATAATCAATAACAATTATTAAATAATAACACTTTATTAATAATGGTTAATGGATTATATTTACAATCTAGGAGTTTTAGGACATAAATCCTAACAGAATGTTTCTAGATTCAACATTCTTGATGATTTTTAAACGTCAAATAATATATAATTTTCCTTCACATTTTAAAAATGTTAAGAAATTTCTAAAAAATTCTTGACTTTTTAAAAACGTCAAGAAATTTCTAAAACATTATTGACATTTTGAAAATGTCAAGAAATTTCTAAAACATTATTGACATTTTGAAAATGTCAAGAAATTTGAAAAAAAATCTTGACTTTTTAAAACGTTAAGAATTTTTATAAAATTTATTTACAAAATTTCTCAATATTTTTTAAACGTCAGATAAAATCACTAACCTTGACATTTTAAAAACGTCAAGAATATTCGGTACCATGTTGAAGCATACCTCTTGAATCTGAAAATGGTAGGATCACATTTACAGAATGAATTATGTTAGTTATAGAATCCTTGATCGAATAACGGTAGCTAATAACTAAAAGAATATGAGTTATTCTAGTATTAGTAATTAACTGAGATTGTCTCAATTCAAGAGAGGAATAGTTGATCACCCTTCGGTGGCTATTGCTCTAAACTTCTAAAGTGTGGTAGCAAAAACTAAATCATTTGTTTGATTTGGATTCTTTGATTGCTTGTTTTTTGTTGAATTGATTGGATTATTTTGTGTACTGATTAAAGCAAAGACAACTAATAAGATCAATTATTTGATATTTCAGCATGTCATCTTCAATTATTCAACTGCTTAAAAAGGAAAAATTAACGATGAAAATTATGTGAGTGGAAGTCAAATTTGAATATGATTCTGGTTAATGATGATCTACTCTTTGTCTTAATGGAGGAATTCCCTCCTTCCCCTACTCGAAATGCATCTCAAAATGTCAAGGATGCATATAATCGTTGGACAAAGGCCAATGACAAGGCCCGCATCTATCTCTTGTCCAGTATGTCTGACATACTAAGAAAGAAAACGAGGCCATTGTCATTGGATGTCAGATCATTGACTCCCTCCAAGAGATATTTAAGAAGAATAAAAAAGGAGTTAAATATCATTTACTTTTCTTAGAAACATGTTTACTGGAAAATTACCAAAATGCCTGGATACTTGATTCGAGAGCTACTAGCCATGTTTGCTCTTCTTTGAAGGAAATTAGTTCCTTTCAGCAACTCGAGGAGAGTGAGATGACTCTCAAGATTGGAATGGGAGATTTCATTTCAGCTCATGCAGTGAGAGATGATAGATTGTTGTACATAGTTCCTAAGATTAAAAGGAATCATATATATATTTCATGTCTTATTGAACAATCATATAATGTAACATTTTCTTTGAATGAAGCATTCATTTCTAAGATTGGTATACATATTTCTTTAGCTAAGCTTGAAGACAACTTGTATGTATTGAGACCTAATGAAACAAAAGTAATTTTAAATCATGAGATGTTTAAAACTGCTAAAACTTAAAATAAAAGGCAACAAATTTCTCCTCATAACAATACCTATCTTTAGCTTAAGATTAGGTCACATTAATCTCGATATGTTCGTAAGATTGGAAAAGAATGGACTTCTAAATAAGGTACAAAATGATTCATTGCCTTCATGTGAATCGTGTGTTGAAGGAAAGATGACTAAAAGACTTTTCACTAGAAAAGGTTATAGAGCCAAAGAGCGCTTAGAACTTATAAATTCAGACCTCTATGGTCCAATGAATGTAAAAGCTAGAGGAGGTTTTGAATACTTCGTCTCTTTTGTAAATGATTATTCAAGGTATGGTTATTTTACTTGATAGGGTATAAGTTTGAAGCTCTTGAAAGTTCAAGGAGCATAATGCTGAAGTTTAAAATCTATGAAGTAAAAAGATTACTTCGATCAAATCGAAGTGAAGAGTACATGGATTTGAGTTTTCAGAACTATATGATAGAACATGAAATCCAATTCCAACTCTTGGCACCTGGTACACCTCAATAAAATGGGGTATAAAAAAGGAGAAATAGAACCTTGTTAGACATGGTTCGTTCAATGCTGAGCTATGCTCAATTGCCTAGTTTATTTTGGGAGTATGCAGTGGAGACTGCAGTTCATATCTTGAACAATAATTCTTCAAAAATGATTTCTAAAACACCTCTCGAGTTATTAAGAGGATGTAAGCCTAGCTTAAGTCACTTTACAATTTGGGGATTTCCAATTAACGTATTAGTGACAAATCCCAAGAAGTTGATAAAACGTTCAAGGTTATGCCAATTTGTTGGTTACCCTAAAGAAATGAGAGGTGGACTATTCTTCGATCAACAAGAAATTGAATGTTTGTATCGATAAATGTTACTTTTTTTAGAAGAAGACCACATGAGAGATCATAAACCACGAAGCAAAATAGTATTAAGTGAAGCTACTGATGAACCAACAAGGTTGTTGATGAAGCTAGTCCATCATTAAGAGTTGATGAAATAAACACATCAGGTCAATCTCATCCTTCTCAATCATTCAGAATGCCTCGACGCAGTGGGAAAATTGTATCACAACCTGGCCATTACCTGGGTTAAACTGAAACTCAAGTTATCTTATAAGATGAAGGTGTTGAGAATCCATTGTCCTATAAATAGGCAATGAATGATGTAGACAATGACCAATGGGTCAAAGCAATGGACCTTGAAATAGAGTCTATATACGTCAATTCAGTGTGGGAGCTTGTAGATTTACATGAAGGGGTGAAACCTATAGGGTGCAAATGGATCTATAAGAGAAAGAGAGATTCAACAAGTAAGGTACAGACTTTCAAACCTAGACTTGTAGCAAAAGAGTATACCAAAAGGAAAAGGGTCGACTATGAGAAAACTTTTTTTCCTGTTGCTATGTTAAAGTCTATAAGGTTTCCCTTGTCCATAACCTCTTTTTATGATAATGAAATATGGAAAATTGATGTCAAGATTGCTTTTCTAAATGGAAATCTTGAAGAGAGTATCTTTATGTCTCAGCATGTAGGGTTCATAACCTAAGGTCAGAAGCAAAACGTTTGCAAGCTGAATTGATACATCTATAGGTTGAAACAAGCATTTAGATCTTGAAACATTAGATTTGATACTGCGATAAAATCTTACAGTTTTGACCAAAACGTTGATGAACCTTGAGGAAGCAAGAAAATCAACAAAAGTAAAGTAGCTTTCTTAGTACTTTATGTCGACGATATTCTTCTTATTAAAAATGATGCAGGATACTTGTAACGACCCAACTTTTTGAACTAAGCTGTGGTCATTACTTTAAAACAAAAGCACTTCTTTTAAACATGAGACTTTATAAAATCCATTAAAATCAATAAATATCAAATAAATCTTTATTTGGGTCCTATTTAAAAAAAAAATCAAAGGTTCGAAAGCATTATGTATTAAATCAAGAAATAAATTATCGAGCTAAACATGAAATTCATTGCAGTCACAACTGCTCAAATAAAAACAAAAGAAAACTGTAAGCGTAAGCTATTTTTTTTTAGAACATTCTCCTATGGCCATCACGTCTCCTTCTTGTCCCTCGATGGTTTGCATCCTTTATTACCTTTGCCTGAAAAAGGTTAAACATAAAAAGGGGAGTATAAACATACTCAGTAAGAGACGCACTACTGGTCCCGTTAGGGGAAAAATTAAACTATTAACTTCGTAATGGGGTACCCTGCACAATCTCAGTCTTGTGATCCCGTAGGAAACACATAATCAGTCTAATGCCCCGAAGGACGCACATATCAGTCTAGTGCTCTGCAGAAGCACGTATCAGTCTAGTACTCCCGAAGGATGTACATATCAGTCTAGTGCTCTCAAAGGATGCACGACAGGTGGTGATCCCGTAGGACAACTGCAAGGTAACTACCCAACAGGAAACTAATAATTTTCCCCTCAGTCCATTCTAAACATCTTAATAGTCATCCATAGTACAGTCAAACATTCTCATCACATAACTCTTCACATAACCTCTAACAGTCATCTTATTCTAATTTATACCAAGGCCAGTTATAACTTATCAATACATCAATCGACAAAGTAAATAATCATAACTTCCCTCTCAGTCTACATGTACACAACCATACCATCTTCTCAATTTAAATGAACACAACCATAACAATATATCATACATTCAGTCTAAACAAAATCTACCATTTCAAACCTATCCCCTATAAGAAACATCAACGAGTTTCAGTCAATTAACATCCATTTGCACATATATACATACCCAGTCATTCACAACATGCTCTCAATACCAAATCCACATCAATCCATACATAAATAATATATATTTTTTCTAGTCGAACATAACATACAATAAACCTTAAGTCTACATCCAAAAGTATATATCATAACCGTTATTTCCACTCGGTTCAGACATAACAGTACATTTTAACACACTTCAAAGCTAAGGATGAGTCCAGTAGAAAGTCCCCTACCTTAACGTTACAGAAGCTCCTTAATCAACCAATGTCCACGAAACAATCCTAAGCATAACGATAAGAAATTCAATTACTTTCACAAAACTCTCTCATAATTTTCCTCAATGAAACTCATACACTTACCCATGTAAAAGCAAAATGAGCTCCACTAAAATCTAAATTTGTTATGAGCCCAAGGAATTCAAGCGCTACCTCCAATACCTTTAATGATTGCACAATGATCCAACTATTAATTCAACAATAACACTTGAATTAATTATGAAACAACTACTAATCCACAATTTAAGTTTTACAAACAACACTTTATCCGTTCACGACAAAATAGAGACAGCAACGCACAAAGCAAAATGAAACAATATGTAGGAGTGTGGGCCAACTTGCAACTCACGGCTGAAAGGCAGGGAATCAAGTGGCGGCGCTTCATGATCGGCGAAGGGAGACGTAGCTGTCGATGATTTAAACCACGGTTGAAAGCGTGGCGACAACTTTTCAGATACAGCCCTTGCAATCGGAACGACGACGAGCTTAACTTTGAGCTTTGAAAACTGTGGGACGGCGATCAGTTTTAACGTTGCGACGGTGTATGAGATGTCGGGCTTCACAAACTGGAGTGGACGGAGATAGAGGGTCATGACGAACAAGGCAGACGACGCGTCTCATGGTTGAAGGTCGAATGCAACCGAAAATTGTTTGCTGTATTTGGACGATGCAACGCACGGACGACCACAGCTGGGTCTCTATTGGTTGGGACTTTGTCGGACGGACAAGGGAATGAAGGTGTGGCTACTAGGTCTTGAGGAAGAAAAAAAGAAAAGTGTTGGGGGGTGGGGGGGTTGGCTGCGCGAGGAGAAAGAAGAGAAAGTAATTTAAATTCTTTTCTCCTTTCTTTTTCAAAAAACTTAATGACAATAATTATATTATATAGATAATAATAAGAATATATTATTATTAATATTACCTTTTCTTTTTTTTTTCTTTTTTTTTTCCAACTCAATAATAAATAATAATAATAAAATACTATTATCCATTATTACTCCCTTTCCAATTTCTTTTCCTCTTTCACTTCTTTTCTTTTCCTTTAATCCTAAATATAATAACACCCCAAAATTAAATTCTTAAAACAAGGATAATTTGATATAAATAAAAGAAGATAGAAAAATTTAATACCTTAAAATTTCGGGGTGTTACATTCTTCCCTCCTTAAGAAACTTTCGTCCTTGAAAGTTCAAATCTTTAAATAACTCTGAATAACGAGCTCTTATATCACCTTCTCGCTCTCACATCATCTCTTCAACTCGATGATTCCGCGACAATACTTTTATCAATGCAATCCCTCTATTATGAAGCATCTTCACCTCTCTAGCCAGAATCTCAATTGGTTGCTCCACATAGCTCAAATTCTCATCAATCTCTAGTGGGCCATAGTCCACTACATGAGATGGATCTGCCACATACTTCCTTAACATCGAAACATGGAAGACATTATGAACTACAAAGAGAGATGGTGGCAATGCCAAACGATATGCCACAACACCAATTCTCTCTAAAATCTCAAACGGTCCAACAAAACGAGGGCTCAACTTCCCTTTCTTTTCAAAAAGCATAACACCATTCATAGGTGCTACCTTCAAGAACACCTTATCTCCCACATCAAACTCAAGATTTTTTTGTCTCACATCAGCATAACTTTTTTGTCTACTCTGCGTTGTTTGAATACGTGCTCTAATCTTCTAAATAACCTCATTAGTAGACTGAACCAACTCAGGACCCATCAATCTTTGTTCACCAACCTCACTCCAACAAACAGGGGTCCTACAACATTTACCATAGAACGCCTCAAACGGTGCCATACCAATAGTAGCTTGAAAACTGTTATTATAGGCAAATTCCATCAAATGCAAGTGAGAGTCCCAATTACCTGGAAACACTAGGACACAATCCCGTAGGATATCCTCTAAAACTTGGTTCAAACATTCAGTTTGACCATCAGTCTGTAGGTGAAAAGCTGTACTGAAATCTAACCTCATACCCATTGCAATCTGAAGTTCCTTCCAAAACATAAAAGTAAAACGTGCATCTTTGTCAGAAACAATCAATACGAGCACCTCATGCAGTCTCACAATCTCAGTTAAATATAATTGTGCCCACTTACTAGTAGTATAAGTGGATTTCCCTGGGACGAAGTGTGCTGACTTCATAAGCCTGTCTACAACAACCCAAATCACTGTGTATCCCTTTAAGGTTCTAGACAATCCTGTGATAAAATCCATGGACACATTCTCCCACTTCTACTCAGGTATACTTAAAGGTTGCAACAAACATGCTGGTTTCTGTCTAGGTGCCTTAACCTGCTGACACACCAAACACTTACTAACAAAATCTGTCACTTCCCTCTTCATATTGTGCCACCAATACACTCGTTTTAGATTCTGATACATTTTTGTACTACCACAATGCATGGAAAATGGGGAACTAGGGGTTTCATTCAATAATTCAATCTTAACTGCAGTGTCTACTGGCACACACAAATGCCTCTCAAACAATCGTCCACCACCAGAGGATATAGAAAACCCATTTCTTTGTCTTGTTTCTACAAGTGACTTCTTTCAACCAAATATGGATCACCACTCTAAGCATCGATAATCTTCTGCCTTAAATTTGGTTGCACTGTTAACTGAGTTAAATGTGAGGCAACTGCCCCCATTGAAACGACAATCTCAACTCTTTCAAGGTCTCGGTGTAATGGGGTCTATCTGATAACAAGTGCTGTTGAATGTGATACTTTTCTACTAAGAGCATCAACTACCACATTCACCTTACCTGGATGATGCACTATCTCACATTAATAGTCATTTACTAACTCAAACCATCTTTGTTATTTCATGTTTAGCTTCTTCTGAGTGAAAAAATATTTCAGACTCTTTTGGTTAGAAAATATCTACATACAAATATTGCCTTCAAACCTTTAATGCCAAAAACGACAACCGTTTGTTCCAGATCATAAGTTGAACAATTTTGCTCGTGACTCTTCAACTCACGAGAAGCTCAAGCCACTACTTTACCTTGTTAAATCAGAATGCCATCTAAACTTTTCTAGAAGCATCACTATAAATTACGAAACTTTCTTAACCATCATGTACGGTAAGCACTGGTGTAATAGAAGCTTCTTCTTAAGATTTTGAACACTGTCCTCATAGGCTTTGTTCTAAACAAATGAAATCCCTTCCCTGGTTAACTGAATCGATGGTGTAGTTAAGCGAGAAAAGTCTTATACAAACCATCGATATAACCTACTAAACTTAGAAAGCTACAAACCTCACTAACTATGAAAGGTCAAGGCCAACTGGTAACGACTTCAATCTTTTGTGAGATCCACACAATGTCATCTCTAGATATCACATGGCTTGGAAATGATACTTGGCCTCATCCAAAACTCACATTTGAAAATCGTGCATACAATTTGTTGACTCGAAAAGCCTCTAAACCCATGTGTAAATGTTCCTCATGATCTATCTCTGTCTTAGAATAATCTAAGATATCGTCAATAATTAAAATCATAAAAGTGTCTAAGAAAACATTAAACATTTTGTTTATCAAGTTCATAATCATTGTTAGAGCATTTGCCAACCCAAAAGATAACACAATGAACCCATGATGCACATATCTCAAACGAAAAGTTGCCTTAGGAATGTCACTGCCTCTAATCCTCAAGAAG
The DNA here is from genome assembly GCA_037974545.1 of Cucumis variabilis. Taxonomy (NCBI): domain Eukaryota; kingdom Viridiplantae; phylum Streptophyta; class Magnoliopsida; order Cucurbitales; family Cucurbitaceae; genus Cucumis; species Cucumis variabilis. Next base: position 24,579,798 of record JBBPDI010000029.1, on the reverse strand, counting down.
TGACAACCTGATTGTAATTCAATCTTAAAGAACACATAGACTTATTGCAGCTGATCAAACAAATCCTCAATCCTCAGTAAAAATATATTAGTTTTTAACAAACACCTTATTCAACTTTCTATAGCCAAAACATAAGTGCATTGACCCGTCTTTCTTCCTAACAAACAAAATTGGTGCCCCCTAAGATAACATACTTCGTTGAATGAAGTCTTTGTCAAACATTTCTTTCAATTGCACCTTAAAATCTTTTAACTCTGCTGGGGCCATCCTGTATGAAGCTTTAAATATAGGAACGGTGTCTAGTTCTATTCAATGACAAGGTCAATTTGTCCATGAGGTTGTAATCTTAGAAACTTTTCTAGGAAAACATTTGAATACTCTTTCACAGCTGATTCAGACAATAAACAAACCTCAATCTCTCTGGTGTCTACCACACTAGCCAAGGTACTCCAAGTACCCTGGTCAAACAACTCACTAACCTTCATAGCTGGGATAACTTTCAGTAGAACCATAGTTCTAACCTTTTCGTATTTGAACTAGCCTCCAAAGCTCCTTACTGACAGTCTATGTTTGCATGGTTAATGTTTTTTTTTTAAAAAAACTCCAAACCAGTAACCTTCCATTCACGATAACTCAAAATAGTTTCTTAATATCACATCAAGACAATCATGCTCATCTTCCTTGTTCATCCCCAATACCTCCATCCTAAAACCATTCAATGCGCTTGGTATAAACTTAACTTCACCATGTATTTAGTCCCCTTTAAAACCACCAACCTAACATAGTTCTTATATTTTCACTCACAAAATAGCCAATTAAGTTGATTGCATCTTACTCTTCTAATTACTCAATCACCCCTTCGAGTACCTTTACATGGCGACATTTTCCTAATATCCACCAGTAACTTTTAGTCTTAAACAATAAACACTTCATAACTTTTAGTTTAACTTAGGCAAGGTCATGTTCATAAAATCATACTTATTAATCATGAAGGCGTACCTGACGAGTGACGAAGGATCATGTTAGCCATAGGGAGACAAAAACACAGAATTACATCGTAAGTCAGTCTACAGAACCTAAACAAAGGCTCTGATACCAACTATAATGACCCAATTTTTTGAACTAAGCTGTGGTCATTACTTTAAAACAAAAGCACTTCTTTTAAACATGAGAGTTTATAAAATCTATGAAAATCAATAAATATCAAATAAAGGTTTGACAGCATTATGTATGAAATCAACAAAATAAATTATCGAGCTAAACATGAAATTCATTGCAGTAACAACTACTAAAATAAAAACAAAAGAAATTGTAAGCGAAAATCAATAAATATCACCCATAGGCACAACACCATTTAAATTAGTATTTGGTAAAGCACGTCATCTTTCTGTAAAATTAGAACACAACTTTTTGGGCTATTAAAAAGTGCAACTTATCTCTTAAAAAAGCTGGCAAGAATAGATTGTTAGAACTTAGTGAGTTAAAAGAACATAGGCTTGATTCTTATGAGAACTCTAAGATTTATAAAGACAAAACTAAACTTTACCATGATAAAAAGATCCTTAAAAAAGAGTTCAAATTAGGGGATAAAGTACTTCTTTATAACTCATTTTATCTTTCATGTCGGACAAACTAAAATCCAAATGGATTGACTCATTTATTGTTTCTAATGTCTTTTACCACGGTGCAGTAAAGATTAAAAGTGAGAAAACGGGAAAAAAAAATTCAAGGTAAATGGGGATAGACTCAAAATCTTTATTGTGGGAGAACCTACATCTTCTCAAGTGTGCAAGATCACACTTCTCCACCCCGCCTACACATGAGTTGGTGAAATAAACGGTCGAGCAACCGACCTAAAAAATTTGCACTTCCTGGAGACAGCCAGGCGTCAATTTTATTTCTTTCTTTAATATTTATGTCGTTCTTTTGCTTTTACTTTCTAGTTTCTAGTTTTTTTTTCTTTTCAATAAAACTAAGAAATTTTTCTTTCTTTCTAGGGGAATAAGTCTTACCCAAACCATACTTACAATAAAGAGCAGTAAATGCTTTCTCCATGCAAGCTTTCCACCAAGCAACCATGAAGAATCATATAGGGGAGTACATTGTTCCCCTTTTCTTAATTTTTGCCTTTCTTTGCTTTCAAAAGCTTTGAGGACAAAGCAAATTTTTAAGTGGGGGTGGAATTTCATGTGTATGAAAATGAGCTTTCTTTTTTTAAAAAAATCAAAATAATTACAATATTCTAGATGTATCTGAATGCCATAAATAGAATGAGTAAAGAATAACTTGCTATCATTTTTTATTTTAACCCCTTTCTAGCCATACGATATTGAGATATGAATGCTTGAATGACAATGGTATGCTTGCTTTGATTGAATGATTGTATGTATTGTACAATAATGCATGGATATATTTCTATCCTTGTCTTCTTTATTGTGTTATCATGATATGTCTACACTTAGTCCAAACCTAGCCTAAATAGAGTTCAAATAGGATAGGAGCTTCTCTTTAGAAGTTGAGAAGGCTTTAACAATTTTGTCCTGTCAACAAGATTTGGGAACCTCTCGTCTAGCAACAAAGAACTAGATCCCTTAGAAAAGATTAGACATTGATGAAACTTGTTGTCACCTCGAAAGGAGAAATGAATCTAGAAACTAAGTTTAGAACCATATAAAGGTAGCCCACGGGTTCTAGCAAGGCTTAATTACCATTGCATTCCAAAGAAAAAAAAGAGAGGCTTGCAAAAAGAGCAATTGCATACAAAAAAAAAAGTGAGGCAACCAAGAGAAAAAAAGATGCAATATGCATAAAAAAAAGTTCGTAAAAAAATGAGAGGTCGGGGAGGTTAATTGTGTTGGATTTCTTGACCATCAGAACTTTCAGGGAAAAACTTCACTTTTAATCTAAGTAAAACCAGATAATATTTTCTAAGTGTTCTAAACATAGCATCTAGTTTGATAAGTGCTTTGAAAGGAAGAGGATTCCTTCTCGTTCCACAAGTAGAAGGAATATGAGTCTAAGGTCTTTTAAATCTTTTCATAGCATGTCTAGCATCCAAGTAGCAAAACTTGAATGTTTTCTAAAACGTGCTTGTTCCAGACGAACTTAGTTAAACCTAAACCTCAATCGATAATTTGTTATCTCTTTGATAATTTGAACTAGGTTTAAGCATAGGTTTGGATGGACTGTTAAGACATTGAGTAACGCTGCCTAGTTGACTTGTTAGAAATGTATCACCTATATATTTGCATGATTGTTTGTTTTTCTCTTAAGTTGATGTTTGCTTCCCATGTATTCTACTTGACTGTTTGAAATTTCATCTTTACTTTACTTGGGACGAACAAAGCTTGAGTGGGGGGTAATTTGTTGGAACAAATATTGACTCGTTTAAAGATAACCTACTCTTAATTCTTATCATGCATATGTTCACTATTCTTATATTTTTATGCAGAATATGAAACTAGACTTTAATATGAAACCAACGACATGAAAATCACCTAAATCAGACTTCAAACGAAGGAGAATGGATAAATTAAACATAAGGGACACATTGGTAAATATTGAAGAAGATGGACACGTGTCAACCCCTCACTCGCACTCGCCCAGCCTCGAAGTCGCGAGTTCGAACCTCATAAGACACGTTTTTTTTATCCAAATTAGTTAAAGCAAAAATGACGTCGTTTTAAGGCCTTCCCACACGTCCTTAAAGTCACAAATTCAAATCCGCTTTCACACACAATATTAACCACTTATTTCGAGCCTCAATCTGTGTGTTCGGCAATCCACCACTCTCTGTGCACCACATGGCGTGATCTTAGTGCACGCCCCTTCAGCCACCGAGTTCGAGTCCAGCCAACGTCGTTTTATTCTTTTTTCATTTTTTTCATGGCATTTTGGTGATTAATTGTCAAATTTTTGAAATTTCTCTAATTTTTCTTTTTTTTCCGGAATAGGCTTTGGAATATAATTTTGGGCCCATTTCTCCTATTTCTCCCTGTAAATACCTCAATTAACCCCTAATTTCACATTCAATTCACTATTCCCTCCAAAATTACTCTCAATTTATCCCAAATTCCAAATTCTTTACCCCAATTCTCTAATTTTTGGATCTTCAACAAATTTTCCAAAATTATTCAAGATGCAGGGCTAATTTCTTGAGGTAATTTGGAGCTAGGTGATTCTAATCTTTGAGAATTCCATTACTTTGATTTTTCATTAGAATTAGGGTTTGATTAATCTTTGATCTTGATTTAATTTTTGTAAGAATCATCCATCAATTGTATCAAGAATTAGATCTTTGATTCAATTTTATGAATTCTTGTAATTTTGATTCTTGAGTTTTTACTTTTTGGTTCAATCTTTATAAGCAATTTACCCTAAGTATATCAGTTAGCCCAAGATTAATTGAATTACTTGTTTCTTCATAAAAATTCTCTTGATTCCTTATTTTATCTCTCCCATTCTTGAAATTGTTTCATGTCTTATGAATTTCAATTATTCTTGAGACAATTCTTGGAAATTAAATGAATTTTTTCTTAATGCATAAATTAATTCTCATTTAATTCCTTGGTTGCAATTTTGTGAATGATCTTGTAATCTTCTTTAAAGAACAATTATGGGTTTAGTTAAGAATGCAAGAATTAAACTAATCCCCATAAAATTCATCTCTTTTATTTAATTTTGATTCAAAATTCCTCCAAGATCAATCAATTTGATCTTGTGATAAATCTTGAATAGAAAACCCCCTGTTAATTAAGCATGATTTAATTTCCTTCACTTTCTTTGATTCAATGATAAGATTAAATCCATGCCTAAGTCCATTCCTCACTTCTCTTCTTGGAGTTCATTCTTTAATATTTCATTTTTTGTGGATTGTATTGCATACTAAATCCCCCTTCTCATTCCCTCTTATAATTTCTCCAAAATTGTTTTCAATGCTTTTCTTTTCTTTTTGTTACTAATCTCAATCTTTCCAAGCATTACATTCAAGCAAACATCTATCCTACACTCCCCTGGGTTCGACACTCGTGCTTGCACCTATCTACGGTAAAATCAAGGGTAAACTACAAATAATCTTTTGTCAAGGCGGTTTAGGTAAGTATCCATCGAAACCACTTTAATTTCCAAACATATATGTGTTGATAACAACCTTGCTTATATACTTTGCATAATTCTTTACTTTTTACATATCAATCCCGACCTTGTCACTTAGGGACGTGAGAGTTAAGAATTGATATATCATATACACCATTTTTTCCACTAAAATGTTCTATTAATTTAGTGTTTGTTGTACTTAGCTAAATTTTGGCTAAATGAATCTAACCAAGTTTATTCTTACTATAACTCTAAACTTTCTAGGTGTATTAAACCATTTAATTTACCTAGTGACATCTTATACTAATAGGAATAAGGTTCATTGAATGTCGATTTTGAGTCAGTTCCCAGGTAAGAGGTGTTCCATAAACAGTCAACTTAAGTACCTCCAGCCTTAGACAGAACTTTATCTGTAGAGTTCCTTTATAACCTTAAATCCTATTTTTCCTATTTAATTTCATTAATCTAAAATAAGACCTAATTCTAATCCTATTGGAATTAATGTGATCTTAAGTCTATTTAATTTTAAATAATTAAAAATTAAATTAACCCTAAGATCCTATGTTAATTGCATGTAACTCTTTATTATAGGTTGATAGTTTCTAATTATCAAATTTTATAACTATGACAAAATTAATTAATTAGTCTTATAAAATGCATACTATGGTTTAATTGATTAAAATCAAATTATAATTAATTAATAAACTATGCATCATGTAAAACATTACATTAATATAACAATTATATTAAACTATGGATGTATTATGCTCAATGCAAATTTATTTTCATCTTAATTAATATAACACTTGTATTGATAACATCATTAAAATCAATCAAGCATACACAAGACATTAATTTAAATATAATAAATTATATTTAACTAAGTAATGTCATGCGTCATGCTTATCCAATTTAATATAATTAAAATATCAACATTCTTTAAATAACTCATGAAATTTATAATCATGCATTAATACCATACATTATAATATTTATAATATATAAAAATGAATGAACATGCTTAACCTAAGGTGGGATTTATCTAAATGACATCCATAAAGCATTTAAATAGCAATTAAACCTGTAAAATTGATCCCCATGATAAAATAAAGCAAAAAGTTACAATAATTAAGTTTTAAAATATCCTAAAAATGCTTTCAAAGCTTTAAAACAGGTCGAAAAAACTTCAACAACCTTCAAATCGGGCCCAAAAACCTTGAACTAGTACAAAAAAGCATCAAATCGATATTTCAATACGCCTCTCCTCAGTTACTGACATCAACATCATGACCTTAGTTGTCTTCCTCCTCAGACGCGTTGTGCAATTTTTTTGTCTCGGTTTACATGTAGATGTGTAAAACCTCCCATTGGAGGCCTTTCAATAGTTTGTTTTGGGTGAGTTTGGTATTGTTTTTCCCAGAAAAATACCACGAATCCAAAATTAGACTCTAAATTATAAGATTTACTATTAAAGTTGTCAAATCTTACAAAATAGGTTTGAGGTAAACCTTACTCATCTAATAAACTCTACGAAAGTTTCTTAAGTAAGTTTCCATAACAAGTTAAACACCGAAATAACAAATGAAACTCTATTTCACATGATTTGTTTAGAAGTTATCATTGAAATGTGAAGAAAAATTAAATTTCTAAAATGCGAGGAGACAGTCTTGCGACAAGAGAAACGAAATGCACATAAATTATGTAAAAGTATGTACTTGTATTTAAAATAACATAAGTATAAAGTATACAATTTACATATGAAATAATTAAAATTTACAAAAGAATAAGTATTCAAAGAATCACACATTATTTCTTGATATAAGGCTGCGGTGGCAGAGGTGGTGGTAATTGTTTTTGTTGTGGAGTTTGTTCTTGTGGTGGTAGAGGTTGCTGATTTTGTTGGAATTTATGTCCTAAAACTCGTAGTTTGTAGGCATGTTCTATTCAATAAAGTCGTTATTGATACTATAATCTTAAAGCCAATAAATTAAGGACCCAAGGCTATTATATATAATAAACTTGAACTTTAAGTAGAGACATAAATGTGGATCAAGTTCGAGTATATAGCCTGAATAGTCTATAGTATATGAATACGGTTGGGCACCTT
>JBBPDI010000029.1:24547781-24572497 GCA_037974545.1 Cucumis variabilis | reverse complement strand
TTCATGACATAGCTTAAACAGTTTAGATAAATCATTCATAAATCATGGCTTAAGAACATGCTTTAAATCACTTTAATAAAATATTTTCCACTCATAGATACAAGCTTAAATCCTCGGCTTATAAATATGTCTGATATCTTCTTGACCTGAAAATATGGTAAAATAATCCAATTAATTCTTTTTTATCAAGAAAATATCAAAAGTGTACTTAGAAAATCCAAAAACCACAAAAAGCTGCTCAAAACGCCTCATGACATTGTCTCAAGCATGAGTGGTGGCAGGGCCTTAGCCACGTGCTGAATTGCCCGCATGTGAACCTCACAAGAGGTTTGCCACGCATGTTGGGCATGCCCATGTGCTAACCTTATGCATAGACCCCCCTTCTTTGCGTGTTCCTTAGACGTGCGCATCTCGCGCACAGGTTGCACGTCCAATACCAACAACCACACACACTGACCTCTTAGATCCCAAAATGCTTGCCCATCTTGTCTAGTCTTATCTTGTCACTCGACCAGCCTCCCCTTTGCCCAGAACCTCATTTTTCATATAGAAACTTAACCCAACTTTGAAAACTCATAACTAAAAATCAAAGACTCTTTTGAGGAAACTTCCTTCTACAAAATTTTTTATAAACATCTTAACTTCTCTATCTCAAAAATTTAGCTTCAGATTCCAAAGAATGAACTCTACAACCCTTTGGAAGTCCACCCTGCATAGATTCGCCCGAAATCTGACCTTCCTCACTTTCTTCAACTCAAACTCAACCCTCCCTTGCTCAAAATCATCCAAAAGCCCTAAAATAAAAATTAGACTCAATTTTTTTTTAATCTTCGAGAGTAATTTTAGCCAAAATGCACGAGTGAAATAAGAGAAAATTCAATCTGATGAGACTTATTTATATTGATCCTTGCATGAGAAATTCTTGACACATGTCACTTGCTAATATTTAACTTAAACATGCAAAGGCACGTGGAATCCACTTAACTGACTAATCATCTCGCCAAACTTCACTCAAAACACCCAACAAAAATGCCAACGGTCCATTGACAAGTTCAAAACGCCTAGTGACATTGCCTTGCTAACCTCCAATGTGAAACCCCAAACTTTTGGATGCTTGGATTTTATTAAGGATAAGAGAAAATGAGATTTAAGGGATTAATGAAGTTAAAATCTTTGGAAAAGTTAAAGTTTAGATTTAAGTCAAAGTTAAGAAAAGTTAAAATTTTTGGCTAAGTGTCAAAAGTAAGGTGTTGGGCGTTTAGAGGTTAGTGTGGGTGGAAAAATGAGCCATATAATCTCTAATTGATGTTTGTTGGACGACTAAAGGAAGGGAAAGAACCTCTAAAGAGGTTAGCTTGTGTTTAAGGTTAGGCGTTTGAGGTAATGCATCAAGCGTTTGGAGGTTATTTTTGGCTTGTGGCTAGGCGAGAAGAACCTCTAAATGGGCGTCTTTGGACGAGAAGGGTGCTATGCAAGAAGAATTAGAGATTAGTAAGGGGCTTTGGGCATTTAAGGTGGGCGAGAAAGAAGGATTTAAAAGTTATCTAGGTGTTTGGATGGCTTTGTGAAAAGGCATATGGGCGAGAAGCATGGCCTTGCGAATTGGCTTGAGAGGTTAGTAAATTTATTTTGGGTGATAAGGCTTGTAGTTATGGAGGTTATTAGGCATTTAAGGTTGTCATACGAAATGGTCAAAGATGTTAGCCGTGTGTTTTGAACAAAGAGGTTAGCCATGGTAAGCTTAAAGCAAGCGGTTTAAAGTTAATCCAAGTGTTTGCATATTATTAACATGCATTTTGAAGTGGAAAGGTAGTTTGAGGTGTCTTAAGGCGGTTTAAGGGTGGATTAAGCAAAGTTGAGGTGTCCAAATAATTTCATGCAAGGCTTTCTATAAATAGCTAACTTCAGCAAGGAGTTTCTCACAACTCACTCAGGAATTTTCACTTAAATTAGTCTTAAAAGTTCAGAAATTATGTCTAGTTTGTGAATGAGGGCTGCTGTGCATTTTGGATTCAAAGAGACTTGCGTTTTGATCAAGAGAAGGTGAGAAGGAAGGTGAATCTAAGCAAGGTGCATTCCAAGTGGGCTACATGACTCGTCTTTTTTAATTGAATTTTGAAATTTTGAGGTGAGAAGATTAAGTCATTTTAGAGCAACTATTTAGAAGAAAGTTTTGTGGAAAGAGTTATGGATTTTAAGTTATGATTTTTCAAAGTCGGGTCATGTATTCTTAATGAAAGTTAAAGTGTGGGTTATAGGTCAATGTTATTCATGCTAGGTGAGATGGACTTGGCGTTTTGGTCATAGAGGTTATTTTGTTTTGTTTTGAGGTTTGCAGCAAGGTCATGGCACAACTAAGAAGCAAGGCATGTGCTCAGACTGCGGGGATGACTTGCGAAAGGAGGTTAATAGGCAGTAAGTTGGGCCCATAGCACCACGTGAACAAGAACACGTGGTGGGCGTTGATGTGCACCCTGTGCGCGCGTTTGCCCCTCATTTCAAGGTTAGCATGCGACAAAACCCCAGACCATGCGAGCGCGGCCGACCCTATCCATTATGTTAGTAAGCACCATTAGATTATCTTTTAGTTGTTTTGGGCTGTTCAGATATTTTGAGGAATTTTAAGGGAACTTTTGGATATTTTCATGTTCAAGGAATTAATTAAGGATAAAATATGAATTTCTAAGGACAAGGAGGATTAGGAGGAATTTCCAACCAAGGATTTATACAAGTATTGTGAGTAACATCATGTTTTAAATGCTATTTATTAAATATGCTTTCGAGCTTTACAAGCAGTAGCTTGTGTAATGATTTACCAAACATGATTTCAAGTGAATATTTCAAATTATGTTTTATGATAAATGTTTATGAACTGTTTTCAAGTTTGAATGATTTCATGATCAAGAAAATATTTTAAATACTTTCAAGGAAATATTTCAATGCCTTCAAATGTTCTGATCCATGCCCAAATATAACATGAGACCTATTGTATACATGTGGTTAACTCCATACTGATGGTAGAGTTGATGAACCTATTTTTAACTATGAACCATTAGGAAGGGTATATATTAATGTCTTCAAGGAGGGGGATAACTTCCTAACGACTATTCCGTCTTTGGACGAAGGAGTAAATATGCATCGCTTGAGTTCAAACCTGTGACTTGGGAGTCTGGCGCACGCGTGTGAGGAGTTGCCACGTGTCAATGACTTTTCATTATTTACCAATTTGTCCCTTATGTTTAATTTATCTGTTCTCCTTCGTTTGAACTTCAATTTAGGTCATTTTCGTGGCATGGAGTTTGTATCGGAGTCTACTTTCATATTATATATAAAAATATCAAAATAATGAACATATGCATGCTAGAGATTGAGAATAAGCTAACTATAAATGGATCAATATTTTCCCCAACAAAATGTCTGCTCCAAACAAACATTTACTTGGTGAAATCTCCCACAGTTATCACACAAAAGTCTCTTACCCGTCTTAAGTACTGATTTCTTTCCTCACTTCTTAGTAATTAGAGGCGAATTAACCAAAAAACTTCTTCGTTGTCGATCTGGGTAAATGTTTCCTATAATTACCTTCTATGTTTGTTATCTCTTAGAAGAACCAACTTGTCTTTGTTTTTGTTCTTTCATCCTAAGGTAGTGTTTTAAGAAAAATTCTTCCTCAAACATTTCTCAAATTTTTCTCCAACTTGATCTTTCTACCATAGTAAAATTTATTTTCATTTCTTCCCACCAATCTGTAACGATCCAACTTTTCGAACTAAACTGTGGTTATTACTTTAATACAAAAGCACTTCTTTTAAACATAAGAGTTTATAAAATCCATTAAAATCAATAAACATCAAATAAATCTTTATTCGGGCCCTATTTCAAACAAAATTAAAGCTTCAAAAGTATTATTTATGAAATCCAGAAATAAACTGTCATGCTAAACATGAAACTCATTGCAGTCACAACTGCTAAAGTAAAACAAAAGGAAACTGTAAGTGGAAGCTATTTTTAGGAAAATTTCCCCTATGGCGATCACGTCTCCTTCTTGTCCCTCGTCGGTCTGCCTCTATTGTTACCTTTTCCTGAAAAAGTTAAACATAAAAGGGTGAGTATAAACATACTCAGTAAGAGACCCACTACTGGGATCGTTAGGGGAAAATAAATTGTTAATTTTCTAATGGGGTACCCTGCACAGTCACAGTCTTGTGATCCCGTAGGATACACAGAAACACATATCAGTCTAATGCTCCCGTAGGATGCAAAAAAGGTGGTGATCTCATAGGACACCTGCAAGGTAAACTACCCAATAGAATAACTAACAATCCTCCCCTCAGTCCTTTTTAAACCTCTTAGCAGTCAAACATATAGCAATTCAAACTACCATCATTTCATTCTTTGAGTTCATCACATAAACAGTCAATTTATACAATCCAACACATAATCAAACGTTAACAGGATGGTTCTTCAACAAATATCCTTATATATAAACGTCACTTCAATTCAATTTAGTTTATTTAGTCCTACCTAAAACACCAATTATGTCCTAACATAACAGCCAACAACCCACAATTTAATCAACTCAAAGTTTTTCGTTCAGTCATAACTAAATATACGTATTGGTCAGTCCATCTCAGTTCAATAGAATTCATACAGCTAAACAGTCATCAGTTATCAAATTTCATATCAAACAGTCCATCACAGATCAATAGATTTCATATCGCTAAACAGTCATCAATTACAAAATTTCATATCAGTCAGTCAGTCCATCCCAGATCATTAAAATTCATACTGATAGCACATCTCAATTGTATCGTTGAGTTCAGTAGTAAGAACCCTTACTTTAAGGTTATGTAAGCTCCTTAACCACATGAAAATCCGTAAAATCCAACTCAACTTGAAAGAAGAGAAACCTCAAATGATGCTTGCTTCGAACTTAAATAATCAAGTACCACCTCTCCAAAATCACCTTAAAATCAACATTACCCCATCAATTAATCAACCTTAAGGTTTACAAACGCTAAGAACAACACTACGAAACCTAAAAATTTCTCCTTACCAAACAAACTTACAACAAATCGGCAGCAGCGATTCAGAATAAGAGGATTCGATGCGTGCCAAGACCAATCTAAACGAGAACAAAGAATACTTAAGTTCACCACCCATAGCTAAACAGTGGAGGAGTTGCGGCGGCACTCCGACGGACACAGCAGCACAGAAGAAAGGTGAATGACAAATCACGACAGCCCCTTTGTGAACCCGACACCCAATAATCAGCTTCACGAACGATGGAGGGAGAATGGAACGTCGAACAACGGAAACCAAAGGCTGTCAACAGTCGGACAACGAAGCTTGGCGCGGCTACTACGACTCACGAACGCAGATCGATTGGGAACCAGTGCAAAGAAGGACGGATCGTGGTGGCACAGTTGCAACATGGCGTGATAGAAGGCTTCGTACCTCGTCATCGACTGGCAGATTGGAACGAATGACATGGCAACAGGCTTAACAAACTGGAACCAATGGAGACAGAGGGTCACGGTGGTTTGGGGTGACTCGCGGCAGTGTAGAGAAGAGACGCATTAAAGATGCAACGTTGAGATCCGAGCGATAAAGTTAAGAGGTGGTCAATCGGTGGCCTGCAGACGGTGAACGAAAACGAAATAAAGAAGATTGGTTGGCGGCTAGGGTGTGAGAGAGGAGAGAAAGGGGTTGCATGCGTGAGGAAGAAGGAGAAAGCTTTCTTTTTTCTTTTTCTTTTTCTTTTTTTTAAACAATATAATAATAAAAATAATAATTTTTATAATTATAATAATTATTATCATTATTTCTTATATCCTTTTCAATTCCTTATTCCTTTATCTTTCCTAACAACTCTACTATACAATAACACTCTTAAAACTTAACATCTTTTAAATAAAGATAATTTGATAGAAACAAAATCAAATCAAATCAAATACATTATCTTAAAATTTTGGGGAGTTACATTCTTCCCTCCATTAGAAACTTTCGTCCTCAAAAATTATAATCTAGAAATAACTCTGGGAACGAGCTCTCACAACATCTTCTCGCTTCCATGTCCCCTTCTCAACTCGATGATTTCGCCACAAAACCTTTACTAATGCAATCTTCCTGCTACGAATCATTTTCACCTCTCTAGCCAGAATCTCAACTGGTTCCTCCACATAGCTCAAATTCTCATAAATCTCTAGTGGTTCATAGTCCACCACATGAGATGGATCCGCCACATACTTCCTCAACATCGAAACATGGAAGACATTATGAACTGCAGAGAGAGATGGTGACAATGCCAAACGATATGCCACAACACCAATTCTCTCTATAATCTCAAACGGTCCAATGAAACGAGGACTCAACTTCCCTTTCTTTTCAAAACGCATAACACCCTTCATAGGTTCTACCTTCAAGAACACCTTATCTCCCACATCAAACTCAAGATCTTTCTGCCTCACATCTGCATAACTTTTCTGTCTACTCTGTGGTGTTTGCATACGTGCTCTAATCTTCTGAATAGCCTTATTAGTAGACTGAACCAACTCAGGACCCATCAAACTCTGCGGGATTCTACAACATTTGCCATACAATGCTTCAAACGGTGTCATGCCAATTGTAGCCTAAAAACTGTTATTATAAGAAAACTCCATCAAATGCAAGTGAGAGTCCCAACTACCTGGAAACTCTAGAACACAAGATCGTAGCATATCCTCCAAAACTTGGTTCAAACGTTCAGTTTGAGCGTCAATCTATGGGTGAAAAGCTGTACTAAAATCTAACCTTGTACCTATGGCAGTCTGAAGTCCCTTCCAAAACTTGGAAGTAAAACGTGTATCTCTATCAGAAACAATCGACACAGGTACCCTGTGCAGTCTCACAATCTTAGTCAAATACAACTGTGCCCACTTACTAGCAGTATAAGTGGATTTCCCTGTGACAAAATGTGCTAACTTAATAAGCCTGTCTACAACAACCCAAATCACTGTATAACCTTTTAGGGTTCTAGGCAGCCATGTAATACAATCCATGAACACATTCTCCCACTTCCACTCAGGTATACTTAAAGGTTGCAACAACCCTGCTGGTTTCTGTTTAGGTGCTTTAACATGCTGACACACCAAGCACCCACTAACAAACTCTGCTACTTCTCTCTTTATATTACGCCACCAATACACTCGTTTCAGATCCTGATACATCTTTGTACTACCAGGATGCATGGAAAATGGGGAACTATGGGCTTCATTCAGTAAGTCAGTCTTAATTGTAGTGTCTGCTGGCACACATAGACGCCTCTCAAACAACAATCCACCGTCAGAGGATATGGAGAATCCATCAGTTTGCCCTATTCCTGCAAGGCAACGCTTTTCAACCAAATAAAGATCATCCTTCTGAGCATCAATAATCTGTTGCCTCAGAGTTGGTTGCACTGTCAACTATGCTAACAGTGAAGTAACTACCCCTACCGATACTGCAATCTCATCTCTCTCAAGGTTTCGGTGTAATGGGGCCTGTCTGGTAACAAGTGTTGTTGAATGTGATACTTTTTTACTAAGAGCATCAGCTACCACATTCACCTTACCAGGATGATGCAATATCTCACATTTATAGTCACTTACTAACTCAAACCATCTTTGTTATCTCATATTTAGAAGAAATATTTCAGACTCTTTTGGTTAGAAAGTATCTATATCTTTTCACCATACAAATATTGCCTTCAAACCTTTAGTGCCAAAAACCACAACTGTCAATTCCAGATCATAAGTTGAACAATTTTGCTCATGCCTCTTCCATTGACAAGAAGCACAAGCTACTACTTTACGTTGTTAAATCAGAAAACCATCTAAACTTTTTTAAAAGCATCAATATAAATTACGAAACTTTCTTAACCATCATGTACGGTAAGCACCGGTGTAATACAAGCTTTCGCTTACGATTTTGAACACTATCCTCATAGGCTTGGTTCTAAACAAACGGAATTCCTTTCCTAATTAACTGAGTCAAAGGAGTAGTTATACGAGAAAAGTCTTATACAAACCGTCTGTATTAACTTGCTAAACCCAAAAATCTATAAACCTCACTGACTATGAAAGGTTAAGGCTAACTGGTAACCACTTCAATCTCTGTGGGGTCCACAGAAATATGATCTCTAGACACCACATGGCCTAGAAAAGATACTTGGCCTCATCCAAAACTCACATTTTGAAAACTTTGCATACAATTAGCCTCTAAACCCATAAGCATATGCTTCTTGTGTCCTATCACTGTCTTGGAATAAACTAAGACATCGCCAATAAATATAATCACAAAAGTATCTAATAAATCATTAAACACTCAATTCAACAAGTTCATAAACATTGTTGGAGCATTTGTTAATCCTAAAAGACACCACAATTAACTCATAATGCACATATCTCAAACGAAAAGTTGCCTTAGGAATGTCACTGCCTTTAATCCTCAACAAGTGACAGCCTGGATGTAATTCAATCTTAAAAAACACATAGACTTATTGCAGCTGATCAAACAAATCCTCAATCCTCAGTAAAATATATTTCTTCTTAATAGTCACCTTATTCAACCCTCTATAATTAATACATAAGCGCATCGACCCATCTCTCTTATTAACACATAGAACTGGTGCGCCTCAAGGTGACACACTTGGTCGAATGAATTCTTGGTTAAGCATTTCTTGCAATTGCACTTTTATATCCTTCAACCTTGCTGGGGTCATTCTATATGAAGCTTTAAATATAGGAACAATGTCTAGTTCTATTCAATGACAAGGTCAATTTCCCCATGAGGCTATAATCTTAGAAACTCTTCTAGGAAAATATTAGAATACTCTTTCACCACTGATTCAGATAACAAGGAAACCTTGACCTCCCTGGTGTATACCACACTAGCCAAAATGCTCCAAGTACCCTAGTCAAGCAACTTACTAACCTTCATAACTGGGATAATGTTTAGTGGAACCAAAATTCCAACCCCTTTGTACTTGAACTAGCCTCTAGAGAATGATAGAAACTATATCCTCGTTGAACAATCTATGTTTGGATGATTAAACCACATCCTTTTTTTTCAAACTCCAAACTAGTAACTTTTCATTCACGATAAACTCAAAAAGTCTCTTAATGTCACATCAAGACAACTATGCTATGAAGTTTTCCTTTTCTTTCCTTAATACCTCCATTCTAAAACCATTCATTGTGCTTGGAATAAACTTATCTTAACTATGTATTTAGTTTCCTTTAAAACCACTAACATGACATAGTTCTTGAGTTTTCAATCGTAAAACAGTCAAATAAATTGATCACGCCATACTCCTTTTCCTACTCGATCACCCCTTTGAGCACCTCTACATGGCGACATTTTCCTAATATTCGTCAGTAACTCCTTTAGTCTTAAACAATAAACACTTCATAAATTCTAGTTTAACTTAGGCAAGGTCATGTTCATAAATCATACATAAAGCATTAAAACGTACCTGGCGAGTGACGAAGGATCGTGTTAACCATAGGGACATAAAAACATAGACTTATATCATAAGTCAATCTACAGAACCTAAAACTTAGGCTCTGATACCAACTGTAACGATCCAACTTTTCGAACTAAACTATGGTCATTACTTTAATACAAAAGTACTTCTTTTAAACATAAGAGTTTATAAAATCCATTAAAATAAATAAATATCAAATAAATCTTTATTTGGGCCCTATTTCAAACAAAATTAAAGCTTCAAAAGTATTATTTATGAAATCCAAAAATAAACTGTCGTGCTAAACATGAAACTCATTGCAGTCACAACTGCTAAAGTAAAACAAAAGAAAGCTGTAAGTGGAAGCTATTTTTAGGAAAATTTCCCCTATGGCGATCACGTCTTCTTCTTATCCCTCGTCGGTCTGCCTCTATTGTTACCTTTTTCTGAAAAAGTTAAACATAAAAGGGTGAGTATAAACATACTCAGTAAGAGACCCACTATTGAGGTCGTTAGGAGAAAATAAATTGTTAATTTTCTAATGGGTTACCCTGCATAGTCACAGTCCTTTGATCCCATAGGATACACATAATCAGTCTAACGCCCCAAAGGACGCATAAATCAGTCTAGTGTTCTGCAGAAACACATATCAGTCTAATACTCCCGTAGGATGCATAAAAGGTGGTGATCTCGTAGGACACCTGCAAGGTAAACTACCCAATAGAATAACTAACAATCCTCCCCTCAGTCCTTTTTAAACCTCTTAGCAGTCAAACATATAGCAATTTAAATTACCATCATTTCATTCTTTCAGTTCATCACATAAACAGTCAATTTATACAATCCAACACATAATCAAACGTTAACAGGACGGTTCTTCAACAAATATCCTTATATATAAACGTCACTTCAATTCAATTTAGTTTATTTACTCCTACCTAAAACACCAGTTATGCCCTAACATAACAGCCAACAACCCATAATTTAATCAACTCAAAGTTTTCCGTTCAGTCATAACCAAATATACGTATCAGTCAATCCATCTCAATTCAATAGAATTCATACAGCTAAACAGTCATCAGTTATCAAATTTCATATCAAACAATCCATCACAAATCAATAGATTTCATATCGCTAAACAGTTCATATCAGTCAGTCAGTCCATCCCAGATCATTATTATTATATTTTTTTAAAACAATATAATAATAATAATAATAATAATAATAATAATAATAATTTTTATAATTATAATAATTATTATCATTATTTCTTATATCCTTTTCAATTCCTTATTCGTTTATCTTTCCTAACAAGTCTACTATACAATAAGACTCCTAGAACTTAACATCTTTTAAATAAAGATAATTTGATAGAAACAAAATCAAATCAAATCAAATACATTACCTTAAAATTTTGGGGTGTTACATTTCTTGCTTCGCTTATTAACATAGTTTCTACTAATTTGAATTCTTGATCTTTAGGGCATCTTATAATCTTGAAGCAATCAATAAATCTGCTGATCTATTCATCCACTTTAATTGAACAAGTTAACCTCCTAATCATGTAAGCTCTTAAAGCTTCTAACTCTCTGCTAGTACACTTGTTCTTATAATCAATCTGATCTGTGAGTAACAAGATTACCTTTTCCTTAACAATTTTATAAAAACAAAACTTTTACTTACATTGCTTTTGGCAAAATTGTGCTCCAGCCGCTGCTTACATACTTTGTCAACCGGTCAAGTTTTATTGAAACTTCATTTAAAAAAACCATTTTTCTGTTTTCTAGGAAATAACTTTTTTTTATACCAAGTGGTATCAAGTTATTAAAACAAACTTTTACTTTTAGTGCTCCGTTCCCTAGGAACTTCATTGCTTTGATACCAAATTGGTATCAGGCTTGTACTCCCTAGAGATGAAAAATTTGCTCTGATACCAAGCTATCACACCCTACCCTGGGCACCTGCTTGCTCGTCTCGAGACGTGGCGTGATATCAGTCGAAGGCGTTCACCTCTGGAACAACCTCAACTAACACATGATATAAAAACGTGAAACAGTCAACAATGAAAGTCTTGAAACTTGAAACACTTCAAAAACCGTAGTGTGACCCATTTGCAATTCCTTTTATAAATCCATGTAAAAATATATCAAACATGAAAGTATAAATTCTTGAATAAATACAGTAATGCTTTAAAGTAAAATAATTCCTTTTTATGGTTAAAAACTAAATAGGCTTGGCAACAGTATGTTCAGCTCACGGAGATCCACAATCTGTACTTGGAAAAAGGGAGAACGTTTTTGAAAGGGTAAGTTGAAAGATTTAGGGAGCAATGGTTTTAGAAAACAAGTTTTCATAAAAAATTTAGTATAACACCGAAGCTTAAATACATTTATCAATAAATAGTCATTTCATAATATTAAACAATGGAAACATTAAAATATTTTATATTTTCAAAGACAGTACTCCAATGAGAGGTTTTACGTAACTGCACGCAAACCCAGACGAGAAAAAAAACTTTGCGTGTGCATCTGGAGGTAGAAGTAGGGCTGACGTCATGATGACGTCAATAGTTGAGGAGAGGCACGATTAGAGGCTTGACGACGCGAAGCAGGAGACAACTCGACTCGGCTTCATAAGGGTTCACGAGCGATCGAATGGTTTTCTGTTTGATCGACTTCAATTTGTGGCGGCCGACTCCAGTTCGACTTCGGTTCTTCATCTGGCTCATGGTTTGAAGTCGGTTCGCTGATTTTTTGGTTGATTATTCATATTTTGGGCTAATTCAAGCTTTTTTGGGCTAGTTTGATGCTATTTTTAACTGGTTCAAGGTTTTTTTGGCTCGATTTGAAGCTTTTTGAAGTTTTGAGATCGGCTTTGGAGCTTTAGAAGCAATTTTATGATATTTTAAAGTTAATTATTGTAGTTTATTGCTTTATTTTATCATAAGGTCCAATTTTACAAGTTCAATTGCTATTTAAATGTTTTACGGGTGTCATTTAAATAAATCTCACCTTAAGTTAAGCATGTTCATGCATTTTTATATATTTTAAATATTATAATGTATGGTATTAATGCATGATTATAAATTTCATGAGTTATTTAAAGTATGTTGATAATTTAAATACATGAAATTTGATAAGCATGACGACATTACTTAGTTAAATATTATTTTTTATATTTAAATTAATGTCTTGCATATGTTTGATTGATTTTTATGTATTTTTTTTAAATATAAATGTTATATTAATTAAGATGAAAATCAATTTGCATTGAGCATATTACATTCATAGTTTAATATAATTGTTATATTAATGTAATGTTTTGTATTTTGCATGGTTTATTATTTAATTATAATTTGATTTTAATTAATTAAACCATAATATGCATATTATAGGACTAATTAATTTATTTTATAATGGTTAGAAAATTTGATGATTAGAACCGTCAACCTTATAATAAAGAGTTACACGCAAACATAGGATCTTAGGATAATTTAATTTAATTTTAAATTTTTTAAAATTAAATAGACTTGATCACATTAATTCTAATAGAATTAGAATTAAATCTTATTTTAATTTAATGAAACTAAATAGGACAAATAAAATTTAAGGATATAAGGGAACTCCACCGATAAATTTATGTCTAAGGTTGAAAGTACTTAAGTTGACGATTAATGGAACACCTCCTACCTGGGAACTAACCCGAAACCAAAATTGAATTAACCTTATTTCTATTAGCATAAGATGTCACTAGGTAAATTAAATGTTTTAATATACCTAAAAACTTTAGAGTAAAGTTTTATTATAAGAGTTATAATAACAATAAACTTAGTTAGATTCATTTAGCCAAAATTAGCTAAGTACAACAAACCCTAAATTAATAGAACATTTTAATGGAAGAAAATGGTATATATGATATATCAATTTTTGGCTCTCACATCCCTAAGAGTTCACATTTGAGATCCGTCGTGTCACCATGGGCACAACCTCCCTTTGAAAAGTGTTTGTATGGATGATATATCAATTCTTAGCTCTCACGTCCCTAAGAGTTCACATTTGAGATCCGTCGTGTCACTATGGGCACGACCTCCCTTTGAAAAGTGTTTGTATGGATGAATAACAAGGTGAATAGGGAAAATATTCATAGTAAGTGGGAGAAGGACACGTGTCAACGTGTCCTACGGTCTCCTCTATTAAGTTGCACTGTGAGATTTCTATGATCCGCATGCGTGTCGTTCTAGAGTGACCATCCCTTTGACTGGCCTGATTATAGAAGTCAGAACAACTCAAACTTCAAAAATGGATAGGATTTCTTAAGTTAATCTTCAACAATTGTCTTTTCTTTCGGTAGTCTGTTGAAGCGTACCTCTGGGATTTGAAAATGGTAGGGTCACACTTACGGGATAAATTAAGTTAGTTAATGAATCTTTAACTGAACAATGGCAACTAAGAACTATAAAAGTAAGAGTTATTCTGGTATTAGTAATTAACTGAGATTATCTCAATTCAGAAGAGGAGCAGTTGATCACCCTTCGATAGTTGTTGCTCTAAACTTTTGAAGTATTGTTGTAAAAACTAAATATTTGTTTGATTAGGGTTTTTTGATTATTTGTTTTTGTTGAATTGATTGGATAATTTTGAGTAATGAGTTAAGATAAAGATAACTAATACGGTCAATTATTTATTATTTCAGCATGTCTTTTTTAATTAATCAACTACTTAAAACAAAAAATTAACCGATGAAAATTATGCGACGTGGAAGTCAAACCTGAATATGATTCTAGTTATTGATGATCTAAACTTCATGGAGGAATGTCCTTTTCCTGCTCGAAGTGCATCTCAAAATGTCAAGGATGCATATAACCATTGGACAAAGGCCAATGACAAGGCTCACGTCTATCTTTTGTCTACTATATGTCACATACTAAGCAAGAAACACGAGACCATGGTCACTACACGTCAGATCATGGACTCCTTCCAAGAGATGTTTAAGGGATAGAAAGAAAGAGAGGCAAATGTTGCCTATTCCAAGAGGTTTCAAATGGGTTCATCCTCTAAAACCATGTCTCCACCTTTATCCATTGGGCTTAAGAAAATCCAGAAAATCCAAAAAGGAGGAAAGGGGAAGTGTCCTGTTGTTGCTGCTAAGGGCAAAGAGAAGGCTAAGGTAGTCGATAAGGGGAAATCTTTCCTCTACAATGTGAATGGAAATTTTAAGAGAAATCATCTCAAATACCTTCCTGAGAAGAAGAATGAAAAAGAAGGTAAATGTGATTTACTTGTCTTAGAAACATATTTAGTGAAAAATGACCAAAATGCCTGGATACTTGATTTAGAAGACACTAGCCATGTTTGATCTTCTTTACAAGAAACTAGTTTCCTTAAGCATCTTGAGGAGGATGAGATGACACTCAAGGTTGGAACGGGAGATGTCATTTCAGCTTGTGCAGTGGGAGATGTTAAGTTGTCTTTCAGAAATAGATTAATGTTTTTAGTAAAAATTTGTACAAAGTGTTTATTTCTAAGAATGGTATACATATTTGTTCGGCTAAACTTGAAGAAAACTTGTACGAATTAAGACCTAGTGAAGAGAAAGCAATTTTAAATCATGAGACTTTTAAAACTACTAATACTCAAAATAAAAGATAAAGAATTTATCCTAATAACAATACCTATCTTTGGCATTTAAGATTAGGTCACATTAATCTTGATAGGATGAGGAGATTGGTGAAGAATGGACTTCTATATATGAATTAGAAGATGATTCATTACCTCCATGTGAATCTTGTCTTGAATGAAAGATGCCTAAAAGACCTTTTGTTGGAGAAGGTTGTAGAGTCAAAGAGCCCCTAGAACTTATACCTTTAGACCTCTGTGGTCCGATAAATGTAAAAGCAAGAGGAGATTTTTAATATTCATCTCTTTTATAGATGATTATTAAAGGTATGGTTATTTATACTTAATGGAGCATAGGTCTGAAGTTCTTGAAAAGCTCAAGGAATATAAAGCTGAAATTGAAATTCTATTCAGTAAAAAGATTAAAATACTTCAATATGATCGAGGTGGAAAGTATATGGATTGGAGATTTCAGGTCTATATGATAGAGCATGAAATCCAATCCCAACTCTCTGCACCTGGTACACCTCAACAAAATCGTGTATCAAAAAGGAGAAATAAAACCTTGTTATACATGGTTCGTTCAATGATGAGATATGCTCAATTTCTTCACTCGTTTTAGGGGTATGCAGTAGAAACTGCAATTCATATCTTGAACAATGTTCTCTTGAAGAGGGTTTCTGAAACACCTTTCAAGTTATGGAGAGAACGTAAACCTAGTTTAAGTCACTTCAGAATTTGAAGTTGTCCAGTACACGTGTTAGTAACAAATCTCAAGAAGTTGGAACCTCATTCAAGATTATGCCAATTTGTTGGTTACCCTAAACAAACGAGAGGTGAAAGCTAATAATGAATCAATAAAGATTGTTGATGAAGTTGGTCCCTCACCAAGAGTTGATGAAACAACCACAATGGGAGGGTTATATCACAACCTAACCGTTACTTGGGTTTAACTGAAACTCAGGTTGTCATACTAGATGATGGCATTGAGGATCCATTGTCCTACAAACAGGCAATCAATGATGTAGATAAGGATCAACGAGTCAAAGACATGGACCTTGAAATTGTTGGGATTTATGCCATAAAACTTATAGATTGTAAATATAATCCATCGACCGTTGTTAATAGAGTGTTATTATTGTAGTAAATGTTATTGATTATATTATTAGTTTTGTCCTAAATAACCCAAATCCAATAAACTAACATCCTAAGTTGTTTAATGAGTCTTGAACAGTATGTAGAGATATATAAGGATCAATGTTCCAGATCAGCTTAAAGGGTCAATAGTATAGGGATGAGGTTGGGTACCTATCCTTGTAACACTATGGATATGGCTTACTTTGTATAAGATATAAACACAATGTTTCAATGCATTCGTGTAGTTGATATACGAGTGAGAGTATCCTATGCAATGAGTTTGTATAAGACCGGACTACAAATTAGTAACTACTAGATATAACTTCGTTAACTAGTTAGGTTTCTATTTCACTAGGATGACCTAGGTAACTTAGTCATAATCCTAAGTGTGTTATGAACTCCTGTTCGCAAGGGATTTTTCTTTGATTTGTACTGGTGAGAGTGGCCAAATTGTCGACCCAATAAGCTTATCATTTTGGGGACAAGACCAAGTAGGGAGCTGAAAACATAATTACACAAGATAGAATTCACTCCTTTCCTACTTTAGGGCAAGTAGATGAGTATTCCCTTAAATGGTGTCTCCAAGTCTTGAACAAATGGCTCTACCCTCTCTATGGCACGAGGGGGTTTTCTGTTTATTAGTAGGACCATAAACATGTTGTTCATTGAAGGAGCACTAGAATTTAAGGATTAGAGGTAACCTAGGGGTAAAATGGTAAATTGACCCAACTAATGTTACAGACACTCGTGAATTCCTAACTTACTGTTATTGGTCTATATCCATGGACACAGAAATATATCTACAGTGAGAAGAGTTAAGTTGTGAGTCTTCAGTGGAGTGTACACATTGTTAACGAATATTGATTAATGTGCTTAATGAGTTTAGCCAATTAATCTCAGATCATTATAGCTTTTGATCTATAGGTCCATTAGATCCCCTTCCTAGCTCGTAAAGGGTAGTGAGATTTATTTATCTTGGTTGTAATTTGAAATGTTCAAATTTACTTTGGGAATTAGTTTAATGTATAGTGATACATTATAATATAAAGTTTATCAAATTTTATTATATAAATTTAATTTTGGATATGATTCAAAATTTATTTATGAGAGATAAAATATTTGAATGAGTTCAAATATTAATTTAATGTGAATTGGATTCATATAAAAGTTATTGGTTATAAGAGAAACTTATATTTGAATATGACTCCAATTTAATTTAACTTAAATAGAATATATTTAATTTAGCTATTAATTAGTTGGAGAATTAATTAATAATTTAGTTTTATTTAATTAAATTTGATTTAATTAAATCTATAAGATATTGTAGAGATATTCATTCAAATAAGATTTGAATGAAGTATTAATTAAATATGATTTAATTAATTATAATAATGTAAATCTATAAGATATTGGAGAGATATTCATTAAAATAAGGAGTTGAATGAAAAATTAATTAAATATAATTTAATTAATTATTAACTAATTGATTAATTATTAATTAATTAGTAGATTTGATAATAGAATCCCATGATTTTCTCCTACTCATTTTCCTATTCCAAAAAGGAAAGAGAGTTATAAATATCTATAATAAAACAGCTTTCTTTAACGAATTCTTTCTTAAGCCAAGGCTTTTGCTCTGCAAAAAAAGAAAAGAGTTTCTCTCAACTACCTCTAAACTTTTTTCCATCCCAATTGGTTCCCAGAAACTAATCTCATCCCAGAGGATAGAAAAGTCTCCGACGGGTGGTGTCCTAATTCGGTAGGTTGCAGATTCAGAGACGTAAAGAAAAGTAAGTTCTCTGTATCTTTTATTTAGAATTTTGTTTCTAAATTTTTTATCAATATACTGGTATTTTAAGATTTCCAAATTAATTTATGGAATGGTCCTGTAAAATCTTTTGTTGCCATAGGGCTTTTATCCCTTCATTATGAACTCCTATTTGCGAGGGATTGTCCTTTGATATGTACGAGTGTGAGTGACCAGATTGTCGACTTAATAAGCTTATCATTTTGGGAAAAAGATCGAGTAAGGAGCTGGAAACATAATTAAATAAGATGAAATTCAGTCATTCCCTACGTTAGAGTAAGTAGATTAGTGTTCTCTTAAACGGTGTCTCAGAGACTTAAACAAAGGGCCTTACCCTCTCTATGGCACGAGAAGGGTTTCTGTTTATTGGTTGAACTATAAACAGTTTGTTCATTAAAGGAGCACTAGTATTTGAGGACTAGAAGTGACCGAGGGGTAAAACAGTAATTTGATCCAACTGGTGTTATGAACACTCGTGAAGGACTAACTTAGTGTTATTGGTCTTTATTTGTAGACACAGAAATATATCTATAATGAGAAGAGTTTAGTTGTGAGTCTTTAATGGAGTATACACATAGTTAACGAATATTGATTAATGTGGTTAATGAGTTTATCCAATTAATCTCATATTGTTGTAGCTTCTGATCTGTAAGTCTATTAGGTCCCCTTCTTAGCTCATAAAGGATAATAAAATTTATTTATATTGGTTGTAATTTGAAATGTTGAAACTCATTTGGAAATTAAAATAATGTATGGTGATACAATATAATATAAAGTTTATATTTTAATTAAACTTTATTATATAAATTTAATTTTTGATATAATTCAAAATTAATTTATGAGAGAAATTTTAATTAGAATAATGTATGGTGATACAATATAATATAAAGTTCAAATTTTAATTTAATGTGAATGAGATTCATATTAAAATTATTGGTTATAAGATAAATTTATATTTGAATATTATTCAAATTCGAATTAAATTAAGTATAAGATATTTAATTTATAAATTAATTAATTGGAGAATTAATTAATAGTTTAGTTTAATTTTATTTAATTAATTTGATTTAATTAATTAAAATTATAAGACATGTTAGAGATATCCATTAAATATGATTTAAATAAAATATTAATTAAATATGATTTAATCAATTATTAATTAATTAGTTAATTTGATATTTTTTTAAATTAATAGAATATCATGATTCTCTCATACTCTCTAAGGAAGAGGGAGTTATAAATACACAGAAGAAAATAGGTTTTTCAACCTAAACTTTTGTCTCTCTGTCAATCCTCTCACAGATTCTTTGAAAAACATTTTTCCATTCCAATTGATTCTCACAAACCAATATCATTCTAGATGATAGGAAGGTCTTCGACGGCTGGTGTCCCCAATTCAGTAATTTGTAGATTCAGAGATATCAACGAGAGTATGTTACTTTATTCTTTAATTCTCTAATCTATAATTTGTTTAAGCATGCTTAACCTTAGTTTAAATTATAAAAAAATTTATTTCCCTAATTGTTTGCCAATGTACGGTACTTTAAGTTTTCAATTAAATTGATGTAAGGTCCCTGTAAAATCTTCCCCGACCAAGAGCTTTATTCCCTTAAAAATAACCTCCAAACACATGATGCATTACCTAAAACACCCAACCTTAAACGCAAGCTAACCTCTTTAAGAGGTTCTTTCCCTTCCCTTGGCTGCTGACACGAACCTCTAAATGCCCAACACCATACTTTTGACACTTAGCCAATTTTTCCAACTTTTCTTAACTTTGACTTAAACCTAAACTTTACCTTTTCCAAAGATTTTAACTTCCTTAAATCCCTTAAATCTCATTTTCTCTTATCCTTAATAAATTTCAAGCATCCAAAAATTTGGGGTTTCACATACAACCTCGCCTACTTCAATACTCCAGGCCCAAAGCTTCAACAAAACCACAATGCTAACTTGTCACACTCTGCCCCGTACGTGTCTTAACCTTGTTATATCGCAAATGACCCGACTTGAGTATTCTTGACACCTCAAGTCCTTGAATATTGGCTTTATCACCTAGTTCTATTTTGCTCCTTTAATCACTAAGCGATGAGAAAATCATAACGCAACGGAAATAATAACAAACAATTTTTTTTAAACTTAATAATATGCGATCCAAATATACATGTGACACACTTTCTTTAAATACATAAATTATGAAGTAAAACTTAGAAAACCTTGCTCAGCTTCAACGCGTAGCAACCCGTCTTCCTTACCCAAACGTAGTCTTAATGCCTTGTGACTTGGCGGAGGAAAAACTTAGAACATAAGTCAAAACTTAGTGAGTGATAATTTTGAAAAACAATATATGTAATCATTTTGATAAACATGCTTTTGTCACCTCATTTCATAAAATATAAATACTCATTAGTTTTTCATATTCATTTCATCTAAGAACATGAACCATTCCTACAGACAACTATGATGTTCTTTTCATCAACAACATCTGAGTTAAGAGTTAAGAGACCAACATTTAACTAAGTGTTCAGGATTGGCATTTTAGAATGGTCTTTGTGAGAAGAATCAAGTATTTTGTAGAGAAGGTTTTCGCGAGGAAAATAGGAAATCTAAGGTTGTGAACTAAGAAGTTGTCTTAAGAAGTCTGTGAGGAAGCCTTGAAGTTTAAGTGTAAGTTTGCGGTAAGTGTTCTATGTGAGGAAAGGTTGGTTAATTCGCAAGGAAGATTTCTTGGAGTAAAAGTGTAATCAAGCGATAAGGATGTTCGCGAGAAAGGTTGGACAAGTAAGGTTCCTCGCGAAATGAAGTTGGGCGAGAAGAAGTAAAGTTAGAAGAAATTTCCTAAGTGTGATTAATGTGCCATGTGTGGAATTCAAGCTAAGCATAATTAAGGACATATCTTAAGTTTACACGTGCTCCATTAAGAAGCAAGAGCTGGCAAGCTGAGAAGAGTTTAAGTATGACTAAGCTGGTTTAAGAGCTCTATAAATAGAGGACATGGATCATTAAGTAAGTACTAATACTTTTGAAAATTTGTCAAGAGCTGAAGTGTTGTTGAATTATTCTTGCAAGAAGAAGAAGAAGAAAAGCAAAGTGTTGAGTTGCTATTAAGTTGTTATGCGAGAAAGGCTACACGAGAAGGAGAAGAGAAACTTTTTAGTAAAGTGTTTGTGAGTGATCTTCTTAAATGCTTTCATGTTAAAATCTTTCTTGTGATTTCTTTTTACTATTTTAAAAGATGATTTCAAATAAGAAAGTGTTTCAAAAGGAATTTCTATGAAAAGCTTATATGTTTTCAAGCATATTTTATGATGTTTAAAACTTGATTTGATGACTATGATTTCAATAGTATTAAATGGTTTTCAAACCATTAGTTGTTTCCTTGAGATGATGCTAACATTTATGTGCATATAAAGAGTTAAAGCCACCATGGGGTGTACGGAGCTACATTGTGATAAGAAGTTGGCTAATTATGCATTGAAAGGAGTGAATTAAGTTTAGCAGCTTGAGCAACAAGGATGAATTTGTATACGCTCGGATGTTGATGATCTAAGTAGTTTAAACGCGAAGTTACGTGACCTAGCATAAGGATGATTTGGAATCCTTGGCGAAAGGAATGACTATTAACTAATATGTATTTATTTGAGATGATGTATTTATGTGAAAAGATGTGTTATGCAAAATGGTATTTATGCAAATTGATATATTTATATGATTTGATATGTTATCTGGTTCTGTTGAATTGGTTTGCAAAATGATGGTTATGAAAAAGTATTGCGAAAAGTATTTCATAAAACCTCACTAAGTCTTTTATACTTATTCTTTAAAAATTATCTTCCAAGACTTAGGGATTGAGGCCAAGAAGAGAGGAAGTTTGGGCTTACCAGACGAAGAGCTGTCAGGCGTTTAGTTATAAGCTTAAGTGTATTTTTGTATTTTGGTTAAGTATTGTGTCTGTATATTCATGTACTAAATACCTTGTTGGTAATAAAAGTTAAAGTTTATTTTATCTTTTCCACATTAAGTTCTATATTTCTTAAAGTATATTTGTCAAGTTAAGTGTTTTGGCGATTAAGCTAAATTAATGAAGTCAAGACGATTATTTTTGGTGTTTAACCGTGTCAAGGATGCTCAAGTCGCATCTCGTCTTGTGAGACAGCAAGGAGATCTGTGGGACGAGGTATGACAGCATCCCTAGGAGAATTTCCTGATTCACTTTCCGTTGCTTAGGCCACTAAGCTCAATATACGCTCCTTTTATGCATTGGCCAACTTTACTCAACCATGCAGTCCTTTTCTACATGGCTGCCTTTACTCCTTATGTGCACATAATAGTTAGCTTCATTGATAGAAATAAGACTAATGATTTATCAACAAACATAGCATTCATTCAACAAATATTAAACTTTACTTTGAAACATAACTCAAGCTTTCTATAGAAATCATTCCTTTTATAAACATTAACATAGGAAAAACATTACAAAATAACAAGAAATTTAGAAGAAAGCTTTAAAATCTTTAAACACTTGGAAAATCACTCACAACTCAATTTCCTTTCTCCAGAACGCCTAACTTCCAAAAAACCTTTGTCTTGCCTAGTGATTCTTCAGCAGAACAACACTTTTCCTTGTTACTATTATTCACTCCATTAGTGTAAATAGGTAGGAAAATGCATATTGTGAATACATTTATACTGTATACTTACACTGCATATGATTTAAGATGCGAGATAAATTCATTTAGGAAACTAAT
Source organism: Cucumis variabilis (assembly GCA_037974545.1). NCBI lineage: Eukaryota > Viridiplantae > Streptophyta > Magnoliopsida > Cucurbitales > Cucurbitaceae > Cucumis > Cucumis variabilis. The sequence goes on along the minus strand of JBBPDI010000029.1, from coordinate 24,549,706 downwards.
TCCCTGTATTTTACCCCAGACTTAACAGGAAATCTCTTTCGACCCTTATACTTGTGTGAGAAAGAGGAAAACTTGTACTAACGTTTACTATCATGCGTGTAGGAACACATAGATAGGATATGCACCTTTTATCACATAAACCTAGCCTAGACGACATATTGAGTCACATTATTAGAGCTTTGCATGACATGCATGAATGATTCCTACAGATAACACATATAGCATTAAAAAAAAGGAACAAAGTACCAGGTATAACAATTTAATCCTAAGATTTTCATGTAAGAATGATTGATCAAAAGTACTATGAGATTCAACGAGAGAGACATGATATTGGAAAACAAACTAGGGCTAGATGCAGCAGAATTAACATAAAAAAGAAATTCTCTAACCTTTAGAATGTAAACAGACCTTTGTGCTGATGTTCCAAATTCGAATTGCTTTGTTATGATAAGGATGATCCTCCAAGTTCGTATCACCAAAACGTTGTGAAATCACAAGCATTCTCTAACACCACACATGAGCTGGAAATTCGACTCCTTGAATTAGGGTCTACTAGAACCTCACAAAGTGAGAATTTCGACTCTCTCTATTCTCTCTTTGTGTAGAACGAATTTTATGATTTTACTTTATATAAAATAAGACCCCTAAGGTCTTATTTATACACTTTCTAGGGTTTCCTAATAAGTTCATAATTCCTAATAAGCTTCCAATTCTCAAATTGGGCTTATTAATTAAGTCTCCTAATAAGTTTCCAATTCTCCAATTGGACTTATTAATTACGTTTCCCTAATAGAATTCCAATTCTCCAATTGGATTTATTAATTACCCAGCCTATAGACATATTTGACTAGTTCTTTTGTGTGTGACCCGTTAGGTTATTTTAATATGACAATGGGGCCATAACTCATTTTATGGTCCATAAGTCATAATTGGCCTATAGCAAGACATACATTATGACTACCTATATTAAATTAAGTCGATGATCCAACATAACCTAATATAATTATTGTTTTAATCCTTTTATCATGCAATATCTATAATTGAATGTAAGGCATAGACAAAATCACCTTATCTAATTCAATTGCTTTCTCGATCAATAAGTATACTGGAATAATAAATGACATTAATATCCTTATTAATTCATTTATAGTACGGCCATGTATTTTCACGGTCAAGCTTAATCGAGGGACCCAGAGATATCTCTCCATAACAAGAGGGATGAATTCCATCTTGATTAATTATTGTCAACTACATAATTCATAATGTATTCGAGTACAACCTTTATAATTATCCGATTAAAGATAACATTTGATTGTTTCATAATATATTAATTCTTATGTTTGATACTATGATAATCTCAGGTCTAAGGATCAAAATAATCAATTATTTGAGATTATTTATGCTAAATGTCCATGTAATAATCTCAAAAGGTTTTAGTCCAATTCTTATTCACTAATAAAAAAATATGATTATAATTTATGTCTCTAGTGGCGTATCCAAAAATCATATGTAGGGGGGCACTATTGACAAAAAAAATAAATTATTGTAGTTGATGAGGTTTGAACCCATGATAAAGGAATTTCAAAGATGGAGCACAACCACTAGTGCTTTGTAGTTGATTAGAACTTCAAAATCATCGTTTATCTGTGGAGCTCTGCAACTTTAAATCTAGCTTTGGCATCTTGATCTAGTGTTTCTCAACTCAGATATGGCGACGATTAATCCATATTCATCATGAAATGTTCATTCGTGAAGCTGTAACCATAGACCCGACTTCAGATTCGTGGTTATAACGTCAAACTTGTCAGTGCCCATTCATAGTTCGCCTCATATTCAACATCATCTATTTGTAGTTCACCAAAGATCCACAACATTTCAAGCATCTCGTTTTGAGGGTCACTACTAGTAGTAAGAGGTGGCTGTTG
>JBBPDI010000029.1:24519852-24542605 GCA_037974545.1 Cucumis variabilis | reverse complement strand
ACCAACCTCGAACGACAACCAAAAACTTCTTTATCTACTTGGGGGAGCTGGGGGGAGAGAAACAAAACAAAAAGAATGTGTTGGAAGTCGAACATGATATTTTTCTCTTTACATACTTTTGGAAAACATTAGTAACCAGATTTTTAAATAACTAGTAAACTTTTAAAACATAACAACCCTTGAAACGTATTAAAACAAATTATAACGTTAGAAATATAGGCAAAATAGTAACATATAACACATGGTCAAAAATTTTCAAAATTTTTGAAGGTTTGAATCATACAACTCCCAATTCATTTCATGAAACCACACAAAAGCTTATATATATTATAGCTTGTTCTATGTGCACGTCAACATTTCCCACCAAATATAACTGAGGCATACTAACAATGTCAACCAAATGCACGCGAAGAATGCTTGACAATCCTAACTATGTGCATGTATGTTGACATTACCCAAGTAGAAAATCCAGTGGTTTGAAATCAAATTCCATCCAAACTACAACATTTATCTATCGAATAATTCAACATCCTAACTTAAACATTCCATGACCAACATCCAAGAGTAATCAAATGAGAGACCTTCTCGATCACCAAGTAATTTAGAACTAATTAGGTCATGATCTCGTTCATCCTCAACCTCTCTCAACAAGATGTAATGACATAGAGGTCCATTAAACACACCAACTTAACATCCAAGAATTGACTAAATAGGGTTTTCATAAACATATACATCTGCCTACGGTCTTTGCTAGGTGCAAACAAGTCAAATTAGTTAGGAAAAAGTTGGAATTGCGAATTTTGGTGACAAGAGGCATATGAAAAAAAGAAAACACACGTAATAAAGCAAAATCAATAATCCGTCCTAAAACTCTAGACAATCTCGGGGTTATCTTGACCAAGAATAACATTAATTGAGATATTGAACTTGAGCAACAATGCATTGGGATGCCACAAGATAATGGTTTTATATGCATTATGTGATGTATCTCAGATTAATTTTGAGTGAAATCGTTCCCGAGATTATCCCACAAAATGCATGTGAAACTCAACAAATCTCGGGACTCATTCAATAAATCTCAGGCAATTTCATCAATCTTTATAACCGAAATTCTTCATCTACACAAGCCCATATTGATGAAATTGTTGTATCAAAGAAAATTACATGCATTAACTTAATTAAAATCTAGTTCTACATCTAACTACAACAAAAAAATCAACTACATATTTTCTCATCCACCTCACGTTTCACAGAAAATACTATAACAATACCTAAAATATAGCCCTAAACTATGGAATCGTTCAAAGTAAATCACCTACACACAGATTTAAGCTTGAATTCACTTCTTGACATTTTGACGAGCAAAAATCAGAAAAATCTCTTAAATTATAGGAGCAAACACGTTTCATCTCGACTGGAATGAACACAGGGTTTAGGGTTTACAAATATCTATCGCTCAGGCTTTCAAGAGTATTTTGGTAATTTAAGAATACCCTTTATTTTGAAATTTAAAAGCAAAACTCACAATCTGAAGGAAAACGAGACATGCGCAACGAAAAACAGAAACAACTTTACTCTAAATGCATATAAATAATTTAATTAGATGTTAACATGCAATACTACCATGATAAAACAAGATTAGGGTTGAAAGAAGTCTATACCTTTGTAGCTTCCCATTCCTTATATCTCGTCACAAACTTAAACCGAGGACCATTACTAGAGTTTACCCGCCTATTCTCTGAAATTATAACTAGGTTGTGGAACCCGATTAGGTGAAGGAATTAAGAGGGATATGAAAATTGGAGGAGAGAACCAACTTTTTGTTAAGAAAGAGAGGTAGAAAAAAAATGTGAAAATTGAACCGTTTCTAAAAAATTAAAAAAAGTCTTTGAAGATGAATTTTTAAAACAATTGTATAAAAAATTTACATGCAAAATGCATAAAAAACCTTTACCTATGATCAACTCCTCATTCTCCACTCAATCTTAAAGGGCTATTTGTTTACATCTTATGTAGCCACATATTCCACTAAGCGTTAGTGGGTATCCAACAAAATATTAAATTTTCTCACTAACTTTAGTCCAAGCGCAATATGGTCATTTAACCCTTCAAGTCAAAGTCAAACTTTGGCATTTTCATGTCAAAAGTCATCATTTTGACTTTTTACCATTTTGTCCGTCTTGACTAATTCTAACATCCTGAGTATGAATTTGTATTCATTTTTCTAAAATTCAAATCATATTTCAATATAAAGCTAGTCAAAATGTTGACTTTTAACTAAAATTTGACTTTTCAGAGTTAAAAGTCAACATTTTGACTTTTTACAATTTTGATCATTTCTAACAATTTCGAGCTTCCGAATATGAATCTTTATTCATATTTTTAATATTTAATCACATTTAAACATAAATATCTATCTCAAACTGATAACCAATTGCTTTATCACATATTCATTGGTTTCTCTCTCTTTACCTAATTTGAACAATTTGAATTATTCCACCATATTGTTCTAAGTTTATTCCATATGAGCTAGAAGGAGAACCTAATAGACCTATAGATCATAGGCTCCAATGTTCCGAGATTAACGGGCTAAATCCTTTTAGACCGAGCTAATCAACATTCATTAACTAACGGATCATTTCTCTAAAGTCCCGTAGTTACACTCCTCTCACTATAAATATATTTTTGTTCATCTAATATAACCATGATCAATAAGTTAATCCTTCTCAAGTTGTTCGCAACCTCAATAGGGTCAAAATACCGTTTTATATTTCACACGTAGTTCTCTAAAGTCCTGTAGTTGCACTCCTCTCACTATAAATATATTTTTGCTCCTTAAGTCCAACTAATCCACTATTGAACAATTGATTTTAAGTCTAACCTATAAACCACATCTCTCTTAGGCCAATGAGAAGGTGGGGCCCCTTCCTCAAGACTTGGATTCAATTATTAAGGGAACAACCTATCTACTAACCGTAAAGCAGGTAGATGAGTGAATTCTGTCATGCACCCTATGTTCCTAGCTATCCACCCGATCTTACCATTGAAATGGGAGGTTTATTGGACTAGCACTATTAAATGTCCTCATCTATGCCGATCTAAGGATAATTCCATTTGAGCAGAAGTTTATAGTTAGCTTATGATTTAGATTAGGTTACCTAGCTCATCAATAATCGAAATAGTCAATTTTATATAGTTAACGATGTTATAACTTAAAAAAGAGATTATTTCATGGTTCTAGTCTTATGTGTAAAATCTTTACATAGGATGCTCTCATTTCTATATTTCTACATGAACGATTCAAGATCACATCGTTTGTACTAACTACAAAGCGGACAACACCCATAATGTCCCCAAAATAATGCGCTCAACCTTATTCATATATTATAGATCGTTTAGGTTATATACTCGAACTTGATCTACATTTATGTCTCTAAAAAATTTCAAGTCTACACTAGATAGCCTTAAGACCTTAGTTTATTAAATTCAAGATTATAATATTCAGTTTTCACAAAGAAGTCCTTAATAACCACTTTATTGAATAGAATATAATTTAAACCACAAACTACAAATTTTAAGATATAAATTTCAACACAATCTTGGTGGCAATATTGAATGAGATGGACCGAGAAATTACGTTGAAATAATTTTTTAAAATTTGAAAAGAATCTCGTTATTGAGGTCAGTCGAAATTGACCAAGAAAAATAAACTTACAAGTTTTTTTTTTAAAGTGTGCTACTTTTGAAATGTGAAACAAAAAGTGTATTTTAAACCTGTTTGGTACACTAATTTCTAAAAACAATTTTTTTAAAAAAAATACTTAAAATAGCTCTTTTTTCAAAAACAATAAATCATTGTTTTCTTTGTTTTTAGATATTGTTTGCAGAAATTGGGAATATGAAATAAACTATTATACTTTCAAATTTACAATCAAACACGTTTTGAATTTTGAATTCGAATTTTAAAAATTTAAATTAGAACCAAACATGAAAAAGTAGAATCTGTTTTTACTTTTTCATTAAATCTTTTATTCTTTTAAAAATAATTTTCGAATCACGAAGTAACCAAAATTTTAAATTTTTGGTGTTTGTCCAACAAGGGAACAACCCACCATGTTTATAGTCAAACCTCTCTTCTTAGAAAAGAAAATATAACTCTAATTAAATTCTACAGGAAAATCTTTTTCTATTCATCATCCCATTTTGAAACCCAAAGAAAATGTAATAATAATAATTAAGAAAAAAACAAAATATTTATAGCAACCTATAGAAACAAGTGACAAAGGGGAAAAAAAGGAGGAAAGGCTTTCGTCAATCTAAATGTCTATATTTTCAAAATAAATCCAAAATATTCTTAAATAATCCATAAAATGCAATTATTAAAACAAACTTAATGCAATGAAACGAAATATAAGACATAAGAATTTGACAAATCAAATAAATTCTTTAAATTTTGATTTTATTCCAATCATCAATGAAATGCCAAATTGAAAGATCTCATTTGATAATATATATATATATGGAAGTAAGCAGGATGCAATGTGAGATTTTATTTTATTTCATGTAAGTAAATGTCAACTCTTTTTTTTTTTCTTTTTCTATTTTTAATACCATCAATATTATCAAATTATAATAATAAAAAGGACAAATTTTAGGATCTTCAAATTAGAGTTGAGTCAAATTCACAAAATGAAAATGAGTTGGTACTTTAGAGATATTGACACAAATAGTTTGGAAGATTAATTACTGATTCAATTTGTGGAGAAGGAGTTCAACATTAGATGAAAGGAGAAGTCCCATAAAAGAACTAAAGTCTCATAAAAATAATATTATTTCACATCAAACAAGATCTGAATGTTTGTAAAAAAAATATTGTCTGAAGCAACACAGGTAGACTTTTGTTGGATTACATGGATTAGGTGGATCACAAGTGTTGTATAGTTGACCCTCTATGTGATAGGATGAGCTTAAAATTGTGTAGGGAGTACACATTTTGAATTTGCTTTAGTAACCATACTTCAAAAATTTGTCAATAGTTTCCACCTCATTAATTTGTTTGTCAATAGTGTTAATCAGGAGATTTGTTCGAAGTGCGATCCTACTTTTAGTATGAGTAATGTTCATCAAGAGAGATTTTGCAACATACGTTTGATGGTTCGTTATTTTTAATTTTGTATTTTGTGATTTTTTACTGTTTTTTTCTACGTTACATACTTGTTTCTCCCATTTCTGTATATTAGACAAAATGTCACTTTATGTATGTCTCAATGTTACTTAGGTTATCTCCGGTCAAAAGGGATTTACCTAGTGCCCTTCCTCATACGACAATGAAACCTATTAAAGAAATTCTTAGTGTTGTTTTTTGGTCGTCATAGTTTTAACAATAAGCTCTTAAAGATTAAATAGAAAAAATATGAAATTTTCTTTCAATTACAGATGAACTTAATGTGAATCTAGTTTTTTCCTGGCCATATTATTTGTTGCTGGGGAAATATAGGCAGTCACCTTAAGGGAATTGCGTTTACATTATTAACTATTAAATACATTTCGGTTGGCCATTTTGTTTACTAATTTACTTATTCCGCACCAAAAATTCCTACTTCACGTAGAAGTAAACTGTATATTTTGATTTGGGGTGAATTTCTGTAAGTTTGTCAAAAGTGATGACTTTGTTATTGTTGGAATGCCGACAGAGTCTATTAAGTTATCACGTATTATACTTGCTTCAGGTCAAGCACTGGAAGTGACTGGCTATAATTCACAGCATTAACAAGACCTTGGGTTTTGGCAACTGACTGATGGTAAAATTGTGTAGAAAATATGTAACAGCAGGAAGGATCTGTCATAAATCATAACTAACCTTATGCATTTTGAGGTATTGGCCTTGTAGAGCTTTGGATCCCTACTCCAACCCATCTTTGGAACTTCTTTGAAGGGTCAAGCTAAGATCATTTGGTTTAATCGAGTGTAGGCTTTCATAATCAAGAGTCCACGATTTTTTTTGAGATTTGGTTGCTTTATTTTATTTTATTTTTGTTTGATCAACTTCTAAATTGTTTTGTAATAGCAGTTGAACTCAAATTTTCACTGGTTGGGCCTTCTTATTGTAATCTTTGGTGTGTGGGGATATCTCATCTCCTTATTTGACCATCGCTTGTGATAGCGAAATATTTTATGGCGTGTCAGGGGGTATGTTATTCTTTTGGACCTATGGGGAGAGGATGAAGGAGTTTTTAGGGGGCTTGAGTTGTTTTTGAGTAATGTCATCATTGAGTTCAACATCTCTTTATGGGCTTCAATACGAGAACATTTTTGTAAAGACCCGTTAGGTCTTGTTTTACTTGGTTGAATACTTTTTTTTTGGTAGTTTTATGTTAGGAAACCTCCTAACAAGAAGTTACTCAAATAAACTCAAGAACAATCAAATATGAAATAGTATTGATATGTGCTATAATATCATAGAAAAGTAAGCGATAACCACTAGTCTTGCCAGAGGGTTGGACTCTCCAAAAATTCCAAATTAGGAAATCCACAAAAGTCTTCCACACCTTTCTCCAACCCAAAGGACTAGACTCTCCTTCTATTTATAAATAAAATTCCTAACTTCCTATTTAATTTCTCATATACCTCTTACCAATACCATACTAATATACTTATGTGTACCTCACATTTTCATCCTCTTTATTGATTTTATTGAATATCAGTTTTTCTTATTATTCAACTATAGAATTACATTTCTAATTATACACAACACAAGTACAACATAAGGAAAGTATCAATCAAAATAAATACAGAGATATATACATATATTATGGCATAATTACGACAATACCCTCCCTCAAACTCAAGATGGTAGAGTCGATACCACCTTGAGTTTGTGAAGTAACTGATTGAAACGAGGAGAATGAAGAGCTTTGGTGAAAATATCTGCAGGTTGATCAGTGGTGGAGATGAATTGGAGATGGAGAGTGTTGCTTTGAAGATGATGACGAACAAAGTGACAGTCATTCTCAATATGCTTTGTTCGTTCATGGAAGACATCATTGTGTGCAATCTGAATGGCACTACGGTTATCACAATGAAGAATGGTAGGTGATGTATGTGGAGCTCCCATATCAATAAGAAGCCAACGAAGCCATAATAATTCAGAAGTGGCATCAGCTAGAGCACGATATTCAGATTTTGTGCTAGAATGGGAGACAACAGACTGTTTCTTGCTTCGTCAGGAGATAAGAGCATCACCTAAATAGAAGCAATAACCAGTGGTGGATCTTCTATCAATTAGGGTCACCTGCCCAATCAATATCAGAGAATCCAGAGAGAACCAAAGAGGACTTAGAGGAGAACTGTAGGCCATGGCCCAAAGTGCCTTTAATATAATGGAGAATACGAAAAACAACAGTGAAGTGAATAGTGCGAGGAGCAGCCATGAATTGACTAACAATGTGAACGACATATGCAATATCTGGACGGGTCACAGTTAAGTAAATCAGGTTGCCAACAAGTTGTCGATACAAAGTGGGATCATCAAGAGGAACACCATCAAAAGGAGTGAGTCATACATTTGGATCTAGAGGCGTTGATGATGTGGTAGAATCAGTAATACCAGATCGACTGAGGAGATCAGAGGCATATTTTGCTTAAGATAAGTAGTAGCCATTAGCTGAGGATGAAATCTCAAGACCAAGAAAATAGTCGAGTGTTCCTAAGTATTTCATCTCAAAGTGTTTACCCAAATAATATTGTAATTCAGATATGGCTTGAGGGTCATCACCTGTAATAATCATGTCATCAACATATAAGAGAAGAAGAACAAGACCTCTAGATGTCTACGAGTAAATAAGGCCGAATCATGAGAGCTGGAGGTGAACCCAAGTTGGGTGGTAGTGGAACTGAATGTTGCAAACCAAGCTCGAGGAGCCTGTTTGAGGTCGTAGAGAGCTCGTCGAAGAAGACACACTTTTTGAGGTGGCGGAGTAGTATCAGGTGGTGGTTTCATATAGACTTATTCAGATAGTGTTCCATTGAGGAACGCATTTTTGACATCCATTTTAAGGAAGGGTCATTGTTTTGCAGCTACAATGGTTAGAAGACTGCGAACAGACGTCATTCGAGCTACATGAGCAAATGTTTTTTCATAATCAATGCCATATTTTTGAAAATAACCTTGGGCCACAAGTCGTGCTTTGTATCGTTCAATAGAGCCATCAGAGTGAGTTTTGATTTTAAAAATCCACTTGCAGCCGATATGTTTCTTGCCGGAAGGTAAGTCAACATAGTCCCAAGTATGAGTCTTTTCTAGGGCTTGGAGTTCTTCATTCATTGCTTGAAGCCACAATGGGTTAGTATTGGTTTCCTTATACGAGGATGGTTCAACTAGAGACATGATAGTGGAAAAAAAATGATAATCTTTAAGATGAGGAGGAGATTCTCTTACCTGGGTAGACCGTCGGAACGTTGCAGATTCAGTTTACTCACAAGAGACAAATGAGGGATCCAAGAGTGCAGAGATGGGATCTGATTGAGTGAGCTCAGATATGGGTAGAGAACAAGGTGTAGTGTCAAGTGGTGAGTCAGAAGTAGGGAATAGGTCAGTAGAAGAATCAGTGAAAAATAAGTGAGGACCAGATAGAGATGCATGAAATGAAGAAAGACTAGAAAGCATACGATGTTCCCAAAAGATGGTATGGCGGGATATTCGTAATCGTTGAGAGATATGATCCCAACAACAAAATCCTTTATATTCAGTATCATAACCCAAGAACAACAAAGACGAGCCTGTGGTTCAAGTTTGGTATGTTCATGAGGATGTAATAATACAAAACATGCACAACCAAAAACCTTGAGATTAGAGTAAGAGGGAGAAGTACCGTATAGTCGTTCAAAAGGGAAAACATTGTGAATGAATTAAGAAGGAAGGCGGTTGATGAAATAGACGGGGGTGAGGGCAGCCTCTCCTCAAAAATTTTCAAGACAGGAAGCATAAAGTAGTTAGGTGCGAACAGAGTCTAAAATGTGACGGTGTTTGCGTTCAACTCTTCCATTTTGATGGGAGGTATGAGGACATGAGCGTTGAATCAAAGTGCCTTGATTGACAATGAAAGAAAGAAGGCAAGAGTCTTTATATTCCATCGCATTGTCGATGCGAAGGATTTTAATTGTGCTAGAGAATTGTGTGTGAATCATATTTGCAAAATTAACATAAATTTGATACAACGAAGAGCAGTGTTTAAGAAAATAAATCCAAGTAAAACAAGAATAGTCATCAATGAATAAGACAAAATATCGATAATCATTAACAGTAGTACATGGAGCAGGACCCCAAATGTCATAATGAATAAGGCCAAAAGGAGTATCACATAATGAAGTAGAATTAGAAAATGATAAAGTAGGGTGTTTCGCAAGTTTGCAATTTAAGCAGTTAAAAGGACTAAACTTGGAGACATTATTCAAAGTGCTAGTAGAAACTAAGTTGCGAAGTTTATCAGAGGATGCATGACCTAGACGGAGATGCCACTGATATATAGTGTTATCAGTGACTGGTGCTGAGATGGGTGGAAACAAAGGAGAATGCTAAAGAGATGTGAGCTCAAATAATCGTTCCACCTTCCGTCCCGTACCAATCACTTGTTCCGTTTAAGAATCCTGAACCTGACACCCATGAGAGAAAAAGATAATGGTCAGTCCGAGATCACATAATTGACCAACAGAGACTAGGTTGAATGTGAGATTTGGAACATGATATGTGTTTGACAAATTTATGGTGGGTGTATTAACAGAGCCAATGTGAGAAATAGACATGTGATTACCATCAGCTGAATGAATTAGGGGAAGGGATTAAATAGGGATAGGGGAGGTTAACAATGAAATGTCAGAAGTCATATGATTACAACAAGTTGAATCAAAAAGCCAAGAAGTACCTGGAGTGACTGCAAGGGCAGTAGAATTGGAAGAGATCACCTATTTCAGTAAGTCATGCAAATCATTTAATTGAAAATTTAGAGGTGCAGTGATATCAGATGGAGTGGCAGCAGCAACCACAGGTTGAGAACCAGTTTTAGGAGAAAACTTGGGTTTATAGGAGTGACCAGAAGGGCGTGGTGGACGAGTGAGACAGTTTTCCAAGATATGACCTTTCTTGTGACAATATCTGCACTCAATAGTAGGGCAATTAGCAAACTTATGACCATGAAGTTTACAATTTTTTGCAGAAGGTGGACTCATTAGCAGGTTGGGGATGGGTGGTTGCAAGAGCAAATCAGAGGGCAGAGAAGAGACAATGCCAAATTTTTCTTCAAATAAAATTTCCTGAATGGCAGCATCGAGAGATGGCAGAGGGTTACGATGTAACAGAGCAACCTGAACTGATTCATACTCTGGGCGTAGACCCATGAGGACTTTTATAAGGTGGATATGGTCAGGACTAATTTTTGCCTGGTCGAGCTGAGTCCAAATTGGCTGAAGGGTGGCAAGATACTCATTCACAGATTGTCCTCCTTCCTGGTTTAAACTAATAAGACAAGAGTGTAATTGATAATAATGAGCAAGTCCAATAGACTGAAACCGTGTGGACAGAAAATCCCAAAGATCTTTGGCAGTATCAAATGCATCAAATTGAGTATGAATTGCAGGAATAGAGGTGTTACCCAACCAAGTGATGATTTGATGATTTTTGCTATCCCAGTCTTCAAGTTTTTCAATATACTTGTATCTTAGTTTCTTCAATAATAACATCAGAAGAGTCAATATCAATATTCTTATTGATGTCTTTACTAATTGTTTTCTTGGAAGGAGTGGGTTTGGTGATATCTCCGATAACTATACGCCATAGTTTTCGACCAATCAGAAAGCTTCTCATTTGGTGAGCCCAAGTAATATAATTGGAGCCATCAAGTATTGTGCTGATAGGACGAGCAATATCATGTTTCTCCATCTACACAGAAATCACAAATAATACACAAACAGAGATTAAAACCCACAAATCTTTACCAAGGCGAACAGCGTTATCTGGAATAGAGAAAAAGAGTGAGATCTGAAATTAGAGTAGCAGATTAACAAATCTGATTTTGCGGCTGTGGACTGATTTGAAATCTTGGCAACGAATCGAGAGCTTCAGATCTGGAGCACACGGAAAGAAGAAGGACGGAAAGATCTGGACGGCAACTAAAAAGGTGAGGCAGCGGCGGGCGTGAGCGATGAAATTTGTCGGACACGTGTGAGATCTGGAATCGCGCAGACTGATCTGGAATCGCGGATAGAACCTATCGGTTGAAACAGAGATGACCTTCGAAGATTTGAGGTATGAATGGTCGAAGATCTGAATGGAGATGGTCGTCGAAAAGTTGGAACAGAGGTGGCTGTGCGAGATCTGAAGGTGAGGCAGATGACAAAGAACTAGCAGTCAAGATAAATTTCTGAGAAATTAGGGCTCTGATACCATATTGATTTTATTGAATATCAATTTTTCTTATTATTCAACTATAGAATTACATGTCTAATTATACACAACACAAGTACAACATAAGGAAAGTATCAATCAAAATAAATACAGAGATATATATACATAAAATTATGGCATAATTACGACAATATTCCTTTTGATCTATGAAAAATATATATTTTTCTTCAGAGGAAAAAAAAAGCTTATGTTGTTGAAGATTTGTGTACAACATTGGACTGATACGACATCTTTCCAAGTAGCTGTTGAGATTATATTTATAAAATGTTAGTTTGAGGGCTGATATGCTACTTTCCAAGTAATTGGCGTTGGGTTCTTTATGCTTGGAATCAACTTGAATATAATGTTGTTTTCTTTGTAAAATTTATCTGCGCTTGCGCTTTCTATTTAATTATTTAAATGTATCAGGAGGAATATGACACTCATGATCAAAAGGGGAATTGTTCACCCGTTTTACCTTTTCTGATGAAGAGGACAAAAGTAATTGAAATTGTTTCTGCAAGTAATATTGATTTTGCTATAACACGTTCTGGTGTTTGTACAGAGGAGACAACAGAATCCAGAGTTGCTCTGACGTATGGGCAAAGAAACAGACCCGCTGACAAATAGCCAATTCCATCACGACACAATTGAGTCCGGTATCAGTTTGGGTGGAGCCAAAATTTAAAAGTTCCATGAGTGTACTCGCACGCGTCTCCTTTTATACAACACCCATGGCACAAATCCTGGCACTCGATGCATGAATAGTTGAACTTCCTCGGATCTCGGTGGCGAGCCTTCTCACCAATGTGAGCGTACGAACATTTGGTCCAGTCGTGCAACCTCGGATTTTAAACTTATACATCCAGAATTGGTAACACAAGAAGAAAGAGGGGGATCGAGAAGGATTGATAGGAATAAAGGGAGAAATTGAGAAGGATTGTGAAGGAATAAGGAGGGATTAAATCCCCATTCCTTTCCTTTCTTTATTGCTTGTTCCTTTTAAAATGATTGCAATCGACCCCTTTTAAAAGTTAGATATTATTTTTTAATTTAACTCACACACAAAGAGAGGGGTAAATTTGTAATAAAAGAATGAGCAAGTTGAATAACAATACTTGCAGCATTTATCCCTTCTTTCATGATACACAAGACGTCTCTACCGCTTGGATATTTTTACACGGATGACCTGTTTTGAGAGCCCTAAATGAAATTTGGCCTCACTTTTCAAAACCAACATTTTTTGACTTTATGCTTACATCATCATGGTGTAAAATTACCCAAATGATGTTCCTTTAATTTCTCAACTCTAATCTCTCAATCCTCATTCCTTTCTAGATTTCTTCCACATCTTTCTACGATTTTCCTCCCCTTGATGGCAAAGCAAGTTGTAGAAAAGGGTTTTAAAAAGAAATTTCACCATGGACTGCAACAAGGTTGTATAAAAAATACCTCGTTACTTTTTATATTTTGATTTTTTTTCCATCAATAGAACAATTTTTTTCCAAGAACACCTCCTTCCTTGCTTCACTCTATACATCGCTTTTTCTTCAACAAGACTTCTTCAAAACGTTGGGATTTTTTTTCCTTTTCCTTGTTTCTCTTCTTTGCTTCATCCTTTTTTTTTCTCCACTTCCTCGTTTCACACCTTTTTTTCCTCTTCCTCTCTTGTCCTTGATATACGCTCCTCGATGTTTGACACTCATCCTAAGTTTGAAAGCATTTTTGTTTTCATTTTTCATGCTTCACCTCGATCCTGGATCCTCGCTCCTCGCTCATCACTTCTTGGTTTTTTATTTCTAGTATAACTTTTTTCTTTTTAACTTTAAAACCAATGGTTTTCAGAACTAGATTGCGAATGAATTTTTTTTTTCTAAAATCAACTGATAAGCTTCTTGAAAAAAAAAAGAGAGAGAAATCATGTGGCAATTAGAAAAAATTGAAGTGGGAAAAAATAAATTTTGATGGGTTCATGGATGTCTATGGAAATTAAACACTTTGATTGATCAATTTGAAAAATGGAGTCGCTAGTATTCTTGTTCTAGTATGATCAATGGATTCCAATTATCCAACAAAAGAGAAAAAATGAAAATCCAAATAAAAATCAAAGAAAACACTAACTCGAGAAGTATCAAAAGAAGAAGAAAAAAACAATCGACCAAAATCGTTGAAGAAATCGAGAAGGAAATAATTGAGTCAAAGAACTGAGGGACTAGGGTTGAGAAATTAAAGGGAGGTCATTTGGATAATTTTATTCCATGATAATATAAGCAGAAGGTAAAAGAAAAATTGGTTTTAAACAGTGACGCCAAATTTTGTTTGGGACTCTCAAAACAGGCCATCCATAAAAAAAAAAAAAAAACCAGTGGCACTTATCTCTATAACTCAAATGCTTAATCTTTGTACTTGTTGCCTTCCTACGATCGTTACCTCCACTCTAGTTATGCAATAGTCTTTTCGTTGCAGATTGCCAGTGAGAAGTTTTCTATTGGGGTATCGTCTCTCTCTAACCAATTCTGTACATCGATTTCAGCTATCAAACCTTCAGTCGTATCGTACCCTGTGTTCTATGATGCTAGTGTTATCGTTTTCCAAATCTTAACAATAAGTTTTTGGGTTTTTTTTTTAAGATCTTAAATACCCATTAATGTTTGAGTATAAATGAATGTTAAATTAGAGTTTTGGAGATTTTTTACATATTTTCCAACTTTTCAACAGGGGTGTTAAAAAAAATCGATAGCTAAACCAACCAATCCAAATGATTATATTGGGTTGGGTTAGAAAATTGAGAAAAAAAGTTGAGTTGAATAATCGAATAGTGCAAGTAAAGGGTTGGGTTGACCCGGTCCAACCCGATTATGTATACAATATATATATATATATATATAAACCTAAAAGTAAATCTCCTTTTGAATGAACATTGTAAACTTGAAATTTGAATGTATAACATATATATGTCACATTGTACCTTGAATGACAATTCGCTCACCTTGCATATTAAAAAATAATATGAAAATTTGTCTAAATTATTGAGAGAGAGAAAAAATCTGCCAACCTAACTCGAATTATTTGGGTTGGGTTGGGTTGACCATTGCATAGTAATTTTTTTTTTTTTTGCCAACTCTGATACTTTGGATTAGTCCATAATTTTCCTCTAAGTCGACTTAACTCGGCTTATGTACACCCTATTCTTTAAGATATTTCAGTAAGTTTTTTTTTTATCAAAATCTAAAATCTTTATGTTGAACTATGAGAAATTTTAAAGGATTTTTTTGCTGCAACTTGCAAGTGTATATCTTTCATTCTCTCCCAAAGTTTATCTTTTGTTACAAAATTAAAGACTCTCTTTATGTATGAGTGAACAATTAATAAATAATGCTTAATTTAAAAAGGGGTTGATTACAACCATTTAAAAACTACAAGGGTATAAATTGAGCAAATTGGAAGTTAAGAGGTGTGATTATAACCCATCACCTAGTTTAAAGGTGGTTTCTGCAAACACTTCCTTTATGATCTATTTTATTGAGGATAGCTTATGTACAAAATGACGGCAAGGAGACATAGGTTTGAGTTGAAGAAAGAGGAAAAGGTCTTTTCAGAGAGAATCTGGACAGTCTTCACTTCCAAAGGGCAATATAGAATGCAATTCTTAGAGTTTTAGGCTGAAGTTTTGAGGTGAGCAAGTTAAGATAATTTTAGACACGTTTATAAAAGGAACTTTTTTAATTTGAGGTCTTCATTAAAAGTTATAAGAATTGAAAGTTGAATGATGATTCTGGAAATTTCATAGTGTTTGGGCAAGCCTAAGGTGGTCGAGCAACACGGTGTGCAAAGCAAGTATAAAGGTCATTTTGAGAATTTTGAGGCATGCAACACAGCAAAGGTACAATCAAGCGATTGTGCTCAGGCCATGTGCATAGAGAGGTTTCCATTGTCCCCTAACTTGTAATACTTTTTGACTCTTTTCTCTCCCCATTTTTGCACTTCTTTGTAATATAAGTTGTTCATATTATACAATAGCCTAACACCTACATTCTTTACATATATTACATGTTTATACATTTTCAATCCATCATTTCTTAACTTTTCACTTGTCAATTTGTTATTAGTAGTTAGGTTTGTGATACTTGATAAGGAGTGTAGCTTATAATTCTTATCGCATTAGTTAAGTTATATTCATCGTTTGGCCAGTGTCAATCGTCAACTACTCGAAAGGGCAAGTAGCAAGAATAAGGCTAATGCGCACAAGGAGGAATTTGACAACAAACTCCACCTTAGCGAGATAACTTTCAACATTTGTATCACAAAGGCAAACAAGTATGGACATTAGACGCTGAGAAGTTGTTGTTTTTAATCGTGAAGTTCTATAAGTGTTATAAGTGATTACTCCTAGATATATCTCACCTAATCAAGCTTAGTCATGTGGATCCCGAAAGGAGACTATGTGTGTCCTTTAATACTCTGAGAGGAATACGCCTTAATCATAAGCTAGTTGAGTAAGTTAACGCATTAAAACTCTTGCATTGCTTAATCGCCTAATAGTACGTAAACCTTCCTTCACTCTTTCTCACATACAAGTTAGTACACATACAATTTCATTTCGCATTCATTTATCTCTCCCTTTACAGATTCTTTAGGCGTACATAAGTAGTTTAATCATGGTTCTGATTCTTTTATACCTTTGTAGTTAGTTTTTATATTGTCCAACTAATGAGTAATTCGCTAGAATTAATGTCTATCAATAATTTTCAGTGTTCGACCCTGGATCATCCGAATAAACTTACTGTTTTGCTTGCAATTGGACAAGCAGTAGAAAAACTTGTATGCAACGAGGACTTAAGTATTATGCGATAAAGAGGTACATCGCAAGCATCTTGCATGGTATGATCATGACCCATGACTCATTGCCTAGAATCCAAGCATGCTATACAGAGAGTTACAATGAGTGCATTTTCTTTCTCCCAAATATGGAAGAAAAAAATTGGAGGAGCCAAATACATAAGCAATGGTGATAAGGAACATGAAAGAAAACAAATCTCAAACTTTCTCCTCAAAATAGGAGATCCTACTCCATTTGGTTGAAAATGGGTTAAGATTTTACATTTTATTAAAAAAAATAATAATAATTAAACAAATTTGTTATAGATTTCTCCTCAACTCAGATTTTTTTTAAGGCTTCAGTTGGATAAGTTTTTATTCTTTTTATCCCAAATCATAACTTTATTTCAAATTAAGTAAAAAAAAAGGACTGAAACTTAAATGATGAGTTGACAATATTCCAATTTTATCAATTTTAAGCCTCAATTCTCCCTAAATTCATGTGTAAAAAAAATCAATTTCATTAAAAAAAAATTGGCCATATTCCAAATATTTTTTTTTGAAAAAAATTGTGAATTAAAATCAAAATTCACTACAAAATTGAATTTGGGTTGAATTCAAAACTTCATTTTAATCAAACTTATATCCAAATTCAATAATTTTTTCTTTTTTTTTCAATAATTTTTTTTCACTTGTATCTGTTTTTTTTACTCACCAAAATCTTTTTTTTTTCTATTTCTAATAATAACTTATTTTCCCTTCCTTTTTTTTAATTAAGGAATGAAGCGAGAGTGTTAAAGCTAACATGAGCTTGGAGAAGGAGCGCTTGGACGAACTTGAAGATAGAGCACTTTGATTGAAGATGAAAGTGCACTTGACCTTTATCATTATTTTGACTTGAACTTGATGATGGAGAACACCAAGCTTGATTGAAATGGAAGATGAAGATAAAGATCCTCTCGAGTATGGCACATGGGAAAAGATGAAGATAAATATCCTCTTAGCTGCGACACATGGGAGAAGATGAATATGAAGATCCTCTTGACTGCAACACATGGGAAAAGATGAAGATGATGATCCTCTTGGCTGCAACACATGAGAGAAGATGAAGATCATGATCCTCTCGACTGTAACACATGGAAGAAGATGAAGATGATAATCCTCTCGGCTGGAACGCATGGAAGAAAATGAAGATGATGATCCTGTCGGCTGCAACACATAGAAGAAAATGAAGATGGCAATTTGCTTGGCTACAACATATGGGAGAAAATGAAGATGATGATCCTCTCGGCTATAACACATGAGATAAAATAAAGATGATGATCCTCTCGGCTGCAACACATGAGAGAAGATGAAGATAAAAATCCTCTCGGTTGTAACACATAGAAGAAGATAAAGATGAACATCCTCTCGACTGCAACAAATGGGAGAAGATGAAGATGATGATCCTCTCGACTGTAACACATGAGAGAATATGAAGATGAATCCTTTCGACTGCTACACATGAGAGAAAATGAAGATGAATCTTGTCGGCTGCAATACATGGGAGAGAAGGCAGAGCTTGCTCCCTCAATGAAGCTTAAAGACTTTAAACTAGAGCTTAAAGAAGCAACAACGAAGCTTTTGAGTTAAAGGAAGACAAAGCCTTCAAACTTGAATATCTCAAGAGTTAGACAAAAAATAATAATGATGCCTTCAAGAATTGGAAAGACCCATGCAGACAACCTGATTCCCTTTAAAGGATATTTGAATATCTAGCTTATGAGGTTAGACCATTAAACACCTCTGTTATCACAGAAGAAACCACCAGGGCCCTGTTTACAATTCATAAGAGTATGAAGGCTGCCTGTGAAAAATTTAAGAATTTCAAGTGGAAACTTTGACTTTGTCCATTTCTTTTCTTTTATTCTCTTTTTTCCTTTCATTGAAATTCTTGTAAATGCAAGATTTTTGTTGAGTAATAATGATTTTTTTTTAAAATTCTGGTGTGACTGCTTTTGAATTTCATTTTGTATTGCTTCAATATTTTTTACTATGAGATCACAATGAAACTTTTTTTTTTGCATGTGACTGAACTTAAAGTAAACTTTAAGTTGCCTACATACCCTTTTTATAACATAGAGATCAAGTTATAACGTTGTTTAATTGAGTTTTTTTTTTTGACTTCACCTTTTAAGCTCTTGTAAACTAGGAGCATCATGCAGTTTAGGCTCTTGCCTAAAGAGCTTTGCATATTTAATAGCTCATATTTTCATCAAGAATTTGTTCACATTCTTCATTTGTAGAATTGGTAAATAAATAAGTCTTGGCTTCATCATCAATAAGCCTTCTATATTTATGTCAACACACACCTACCTCTTCATGCGTGATGGAACATGACTTAGAATCTTCTTCTTATTGTTTCTTTATGAATTGGTTTTGCCTTCAAAGTTTTCATCTCTTTTTATGTTGATCCCTTGTCATCCTTAGTCAATTAAAAACAGATGTTGAAGGTTGATATTTCTTCAATATGAAGATACTTAGTCTTTTGAAAGCTGAAGTTCTAGTGAAAGTAGAAGTTGGACATTGATTTTCTTATTCTTTCGTGGTCATACTCAATCTTTGAAAGACTAAAGATAGAATATTTGAAGGCTTGATACGATCAAAGACAGAAGTCATTTGCTTAATTTTATTTAAATTGTTGACTTCTTTAGAAGATGCATAATTGTTGTTGACTTCTGCTATACTGACAGCATGACATGCAGTGACTTCTAATACTTCCTTTGAATGATCATCAAGGAAGCTTCATGGGAGGAATTCTGTCAAAGTTTTCAATTGTCAAGGTCGGAGGAATTCCTTGTCTTTTCCTTTGATAGGCTTAGGCTTTCACATCTTCTTGTTTCTTTTTCTTTTCTTTTTATGGGAGATGCTTTCTTTTGCATGGTTTTAATGGAATGACAACTCATTTTGAATGAAATTTGGTTGTCTCTCTTTTTAACGAGCCACGACTATCCATCTATCGTCATCATCCTTAACATGCTCTTTTTTATTTTGGGAGTCTATCGTTTGATCATAAAGTTGTGTTGATGGTAGAACACTTGAAGTCATCTCGACCGCAACATGATTTATCTGCGCTACTTCATCAATATCCAGCTCGATCTTATTTTCACAAGCCAACTTTAGAATTAACTCCTTCAACATAATACACTTCTCAAAAGGATGACTAATGATCCAATGACATTTAGGATTATCTACTTTTCTTGCTTGTTTCGGTCGTTTGCATTTGGGCAGTTGAATAAGTTGCTTCTCTAGCAACTGTTGTAACATGTTTGCAACATCAGAGTCAGGAAATGAATAAACTTTTTCCTTTCTTTCTCTAAGAATTGGGCGTCGCTTTTCGTCACCATCATGCTTTCCTTCAATTTTTGTTTCTTTTCTTTTAGAGAAAGATTTCAAAAGGAGTTGCATGAACAACCATACACTCTTTTATGACACTATTTGTGATCTTTTTAGTGTCTTCGATTTTATTTTTGTCACTTCTCATTTTTGAAACCAAGAAATATTTTACTCCTCTGTTAGTGATACTTAACTCCATATCATGGACACGAGTCACGAACTCTTCAAATGTTCGAGGTTTTATTCCCTACAAAATATAGAGGAGTTCTAATGCATGCCTTAGGTGCACATCTCTACTTCAGACAATTCTGTGAGCTTGTCTTTGAAATTCAGGCTTAGAGCTCTCCATCGGTTTATGTAGTCGATGACTGGCTCCCCCTTTTTTTGTTCGGTGTTTGTCAACTTCATCATACTGACGATACGTCGGGTACTGTAGAAGAGATTGAGAAAGTCCCCCTCAAGCTACTCCCAAGTACTAATGGGTTAAGGCTCAAGGTCGGTGTACCAGTCGAAGGTGTTTCCTTTGAGAGTTCGGACAAACTGTTTTACCGATAAATCTCCTACGTACTAGCAGTTTCACATATTTCAATTAAATGAGCAACGTTGTTTTAGGTTGCCCTTTCCATCAAACTGTTGAAACTTGGATGGCTGATATTCATTCGAAATTCTGAGATTGTTGATCCTCTTCGTATATAACTTGCAATACAAAGAGAAAGTTTGAGCAGCTCCATCATATTGAGTTTTGATGAAATTTGTAATCATCTCTTGCAACTGCTGCACAAACAACGATGCAATTGAAGTTGAATTTTGTAGTCGACTTTTCTGCATAACTACCTTTCCTTTGTCAGTATTCTTGATGGTATATGTGTGACTTGATTTAGCAGTATCACGACTTTCAATGTGATTCTTCAACGATGCAATCTCGTCATCCCTTTCCTTAACGACCTTCATGAGCATGTTAACCTTCTTTTCAAGTTCAACTATTCTGTCTTCACTTATATCCATGTCAGTCATCATAACTGACGTTATATTTGGATGAGACATCTCCTCATTTGAGCGTTCAGAGGATGAGTTGTGTTCGTCAATCACAAGATTTTTCTTGATTATGATTTCACCTTTTTGTGGGTTGGACATTTGTTCTCAAATATTCTTTGCAACCTTAAAGGATAACATAATCTCATATGATTGGGTTTTCCTTGAGCGACTGCAATTATATTGGCCTCTTGTTGATGCTGCTTAGAGCTTTGGAAGTGTTTGCTTAAGATGTCATGATTTATTTAGATGTTCTTCTAAAGAGAAAGAGATGAAAGGTAGAGACGGTCGCATTGAGCGTGCCAAACTATTCACAAGATATTTTGGGAGAAATGTAATTCGTAGAATTGAACTTTATATGTTGATTGATATTGTTGATACAATCTCTAATATTTACTCTTTTATGATTTCTCTTGAATACAAGTTAAATTTGAAATTTCTTGGTCTTCGATCTTTAGAATATTGTAGTTGCAAGTCAATTTGAGTTTCGATCTTCTAGAATCCAAGGAAAGTTTAATCTTCCAAGTTTTCAGTTTTTCAGAAGACGTTGATCTTGAAGTTGATGAAAACTTGCACGTCTTAAGAACTTTTAGAAGTTTGAGTCTTCAATTGTTTAGAGCTTCAATTTTTCCTTCAACCAAAAAACCTTTAAAATGAATGAGAAGATCTCCATTTATAGAAAATTTCCATGGGCTTTAGGTGGGTTTGAGCCCATTATCCTCATTTGACCCAATTTTGTATCCAGGGCCTAAAGTGAGTTGAGTATGAGAAAACTTAATTACCCAAAACCCAATCAAATTATAATTATCACAATATTTGTTGTGATGACGTGATGAAATTTAATTGATCAAAATTTCTTGCTCAACAATGACATTTTTTTTTCTTCCTAAATCTAATTCTTTTTATATGACAAAACAATTGAATATAAAATATTTTATGAGTTTTGTCCTAAATTCTCCATCCATGTTTACCTTCCACTCTAATTAATCCATCCTCTTTTTTTCCTTCATTTTTATCAATACCTTTTTTTATAATTGAGTGAAATTAAATTTGATTCATTGTTTAAGTGTTGATAAGATTTAGTTTACACTAAATAACAAATTAAGTTTTAAGATGATTAAGCCATATTTAAATTTTGGTACCTATAATTTTAGAAATTTGGACAATAGTTACCATCAAGGCATCAGTAATGTCAATTTTCTAAACCAATGGAATTAAGGTGTTAATCAAATCAACCCATAATTAAAAAGAGCATTGCAAATAAGTTTCGAGGGTTTATGTACAAGAAATAATGTTAAAAATGGAAAAGATGATTTTTAGTTTAAAATAAAATTTGAAAACAAAGATAATCACATTATCTGCATTTAAATTAAAAAGATTTCTCTTACTCAAACATATTATCAAAATAAAAAACATTAATAAAATTAAAAGAATAATCAAATTATCTAATTTCAAATAAAAAAAAGATGTTGGGATAAAATTCTTCTTCTTTTAAAATTAAGTGAGGATTACCGTGAAATTAAAAAAAATAAACAATGATATATTTTTGTATTGAAATTAAAGTTTGAAACTAACTGGATTAATAAAATAATTTAAATTAAAAGAAATGAATAAAAATATTTTAAACTAAAAGATAATCATAAAGAATAAAAAAGTATTTTCGAGTAAATTAAAATTGAAAGGAGGTTGATAAAAAATGGTCAAATCTAAATGTATGGCTATAGCGATCTAAATCTAAAAACTCGTTTGCTAAATATATTATTATGTGTCAAACTTTGATATTTTTATGTATTTTCTGTTTTAAAAATGATTTGAGTAAATATTTTCGAGAAGACCACCTCATAAGAAAAACTAATGAGTGATATCACGAAATTATGAAAATGTTTGGAGAAGAAATTGACTTACCCACTCAAAAGAACACGTGGCAATATCATATTTTAAAAAAACGCACGAAAAAAGGGAAGAAAAGTAAACGACAAGTCGATAAGAAGATATATCATCTATACCAGAATGAACGATTGACTACGACACGTCGATCGAAGAACTGTGGCGTAGCGGCGTAGAGCCGTATTCTTCTTGCTCTACCTCTAC
>JBBPDI010000029.1:24452674-24472785 GCA_037974545.1 Cucumis variabilis | reverse complement strand
TGCTTTTCACTATAGAATGATGATGCCTGTAAGGATAATGATGTCAAGCTGCAAGTAGAAAATGCAGTTTTGAACTAAGCTATATTCGGTCCATCCATTCAGGTGTTCTTTATGAACATGCAGTTACTTGTCTTATGTTAATTAGAAAAAAAAAAAAACTAATAGTTAATTGGCAGCAGTAACCGAATGCCTTGTTCAAAATATGTAGTTTCTGCTGATGAGCATTTAAGTCGAAATGTTGCAGGTAACGACTTTGAGAGCATATAAAGAATTTAATGCAGCTTTCTTTGGATCTATGAACGATGATGATGTTAGTGAAAAGGAGTTCATGGATGGAGGTGAGGAGAGCGAAGAGTTCAAATTCTTTCTGAAGTTGTTCACCGAGAATGAAAACTTGAGAAGATATTATGAGAACCACTATGGCGATGGAGAATTTACCTGTTTAGCTTGTCAAGTAGCAGGAAGGAAAATAAAGTGTTTTAAGACATGTAGCCGCCTTCTCCAGCATTCTACTCATCTAGGGAAGAACAATACACAGAATCCGGTTCAGAAGCCTCAGAAAACTAAAGTGTTGAAAACGGGAATGCTGGCTCATAGGGCATATACTTTAGTTGTATGTAAGGTTCTTGGGTGCGACATTGAAATGCTTCCTGCAATCGTGTTAGAAGGCGAAGCTCTTGGTTGTTCCTTAACGAAGTCAGATGTGTCAAAGGTCTGCTAGTACATCAAATCAATCTCTTACTATGCTTTTAACTTCATGCTCATTTTTTCCATTAACAACGCTGCTGCCTTTGGCGAAGTTGCAGGACAAATCTGTTGGCAAAATGCAGTCTAGTAATATGGATGATATCGTTGAAGATGACTCGACATAGGTTAACGAATTGGAGGGTGTTAAATAAACTGATTCTATGAAGGTTGATCGCAATGGTGAAGTTACTTTGAAGGATGGTGCTCTTGAGTTTGTAATGTGAGGTGTTAATGACAGTTAAGAACATAGATATGATTTTATTAGGTAACAGCCTTAATAGTAAAATCTGCCTTCAGCAAAGTTAGATGAAGGTCGTTTTGTGACATTTTGGCTGTTTATGAGATTATGAGATATAGGCCTATTCAAAAGAAAACCATTTTACCAATTTTGTCCTTTTTCCTTCCTTTTGTATTTTTGTCTTTTGCTTCTGTTGGATAAATAATATTGTCCTTTACTTTTTTTTGTATAGAAAAAGTGAGATTAAATTTGTTACCTTCCAAAAACAACTAATTAAACGATAAAACTACTAAAAATATTTATTTTTATAGATGGTAAGAGGGTTTGGCACCAACTTTTTTTTATGTTGATCATGTGTGTATATATATGTATATATAACTCACGTAGTTGAATAGATAACAAAAACTAAAGCAAAAATAATAAATAACAAATAACAAAAAGAATATTCATACGATTTTTTTTTTTTTTTAAGTATTTTCTAGTAAGAATTGGTAAAAATGAAGATATATTTGATGATTCTTCAAATTTGGAGAAATTGAATGTGAAATTGCATCCACGGCTAAGATGGCGGGAGAGAAAAATAAAAATAAAATGATGAAATTTATGAAGAAAATTTAGAAATCAAAAGTTTTGATTTCTTATTTGTTTTATATTTTATTTATCTATGTTACTTAAAAAAAAAGATAGTGGATTAATGGTTGTTTATTGACAAGAAGAAAAAGATTAATTGTTTGTTTATTGATAAGAAGAAAAAACTTATAAAAATAAAAGAAAAATGTAATCCATATTTAATTCAAGCAAAGATAGAAAAAATTATTAAATAAAATTTTTAAAATACAAAAGTAGGTTTAAGAAACATATTATTTAAAATAAAAAAATTACACTTAATGTCTCAAACATGTAAACTCTCGGAACATTTTATCTCAACTTAATAGATAATTGATAGACACTTGTGTTAGATTTTATCAATTATGATTGATAGAATATCTAATTTGTTTTATTTTAAAATGTCAATAAGTATTTTAAGTCATCAATTAATAGTAAAATATTTATGTATTAATTAAATAAGATTGTGTATTTTTAAAACTTATATGTAAGTAGATTAGCTGTGCTCAAATAACTTGACAACTCGAACAACTCGGATTGTCCAACCCAAATGGTAAAGGTTGGGATTGATTGAATTATTTTATGTGTTTTTGAATTGAGCCATCTTATATCACGTCTAATCTTAATGGTTGTTAGTGGTTTGCGACAGCACATCAATTTGTTTTAGGCATCCTGATTACAACATTTAGAAAGTCAATCTCCATCATTTGATTTTTCCTCTGGTTTGCACTGACCCGCAGCTCGAGCCGTCGCCAAGAACGGCCCAACATATTTCTGGGTGTATACGGACGCCAATTGTCCTACCCCCCATCTCCTGAACCCTTTCGATCTCCTCCACGAATATGTTGTCCGTCAACCCGTCAGTTTCGATCACCGCAATATCTCCGGCCATTACAGTAACATTCAGCCACATCGCATCCATCGGTTCATTCAAACCCGGTCAGTTAAAACTGTTGCTTCTGAACCGGCATTTGTAAAATGTAGAACTCTCGAGCTTCTTCTCCGAGGGTCTTTGAAGGGTTGTCTTTGGGAATGTAGTTAGAATCCATCTCTAATTTCAGTGCCAGGGCTGACGGAAGATTGCTCGTTGTGTAAGGAAAAAAATAGAAGTTGTTGAGTTTACATACATACATATAGAAGGATTCCAAAAACAGAAAATTTGGATGATGTGATTTTAAAAAAAAGGTATTCATTTGATTTTAATATATAGATAGATAGAAGAATCTCACTAAAATATATTCCTTCCTAGTAAAGGAATACTACAGGCTACTCGTTTAATATTTTAGTGCACAATTTGATTGATTTTTGTTTTCTCTCTCTATCCTTAAGGTGATATTCAGTGGTGTTCAAAAGAGTTGAAAGCCAAATCGAAATCGAATACATAAGGTTTGATTTGGTTTCGTTTAAATTGAAACTGCTTGGTTTGGTTGGGTTTAAGACATTAATCAATTCTAAAGCCGAGCCGAACCATAAGAGGATAAACGATCGTGTAGAAAACTAAATGATCGTATAGGAGAGACATATGTTTATGGTATGGGATAATTGAAAACCAAATCCCATATGTGATTCGGTTTGATACAAATGAATAGTTTGGTTCATTTTAAAATGAAAAAAGTATTTTACATTTTGCGGTTCAACCTAGATAACCAACCAAAATTGACCCAATCTGTCTAAATTAATGTAACGTGCTTAAATTAATTTTCTACTTTTAATCGGAATCTATTTTTGTTTTAAATGGGAAAATCAAAATCCAATTAGGAGTTGGTTATTTTATACGTTTTTGTCACTTTCTATATCTACTTAAAAGTTAAAAATTAGAACTTTCCTAATCTGAATCCAAATACTTCTTAATCTTTTCCACTATATATATATATATATATATATATGTATATGTATAAATCAATCAATCTTGATTTTTTCCCAATTTTACAATCCCCTGTTTAATTTGTTCATCCCTTTTTCATAATGATTATCAAAAGAAAATTAGTCCCAACAATTGTCAGAACCCAAGAATCTCTTCATCAAACGCCATCAATGGTGGCGGCGGCGCCTCCCATTCTCAATGTTGAGATCGGCTCCTCTTACATTCCCAAAGACAACCCTTCAAAACCCTTAGGAGAAGACGCCCACTTCGTAATCTCCGACAAAAATACCGCCGGCGTGGCGGACGGCGTCGGCGGCTGGGCATTAAAGGGCATCGACGCCGGCGAGTACGCCAGAGACCTCATGAGAAACTGTGTTGCCTCCGTAGTCGGCGGCGAGGGCGTCGTGAATCCAAAACGCGTAATAACGGAGGCTCATTCCCGGACCACCGCCCCGGGTCGTCAACGGCGTGTCTAATCTCCTTCGACGGGTGGTTCTTACGGGATGCGAATCTAGGCGACAGTGGGTTCATGATTTTCAGAGGAGGGAGTTTGGTTTACCGGTCGGCGGTGCAGCGGCGAGGGTTTAACTGTCCGTACCAGATGGGGAAGGGGGAGCAGTTCGATAAGCCGACAGTGGCGTGGTGTGGGAAGATTCGGATGGAGGCCGGAGATATAATCGTCATGGGAACGGACGGGTTATTGGACAACGTGTTTGAAAGAGAGATTGTGGAGTTGTTGGCGGCGGAGGTGGCGGAGACGGAGGTGGAATTGGCGACAATGGTGGCGGAGCTGGCGTGGTGTAATTCATTGAATTCGGTTAAAGATGGGCCGTTTGCGGTGGAGGCTCGGAAAGCTGGGCGGAGCCACCGTGGAGGGAAAATTGATGATATTACTGTGATTGTTGCAAAAGTTACTGCCTCTTCTTTTTCACCTGGGTGAAGATTCTTTTATCGTTTTGTTTGTTAATTTTGTATTGGTTGATTTTTGGATTTGAAGAAATGCAATCAGATGAGCTGTACAAATAAAAAAGAAAATATCAATTTAAACTTCACTATTGGTTATATATCAAATTAGCCTTTTTCAACTATCCATATAAACTTTTAACTTTCGTAATTTTACTATTTTAAAACCTCTAATTATAGAAGAGCAGAATGATTAAGATAAAAAAAAAAAAAGCAAAGAGATAAATCCTCCATTTATATTTTATTTGGATACACAAAATTAAATTTTAAATTGATACATTAATTAAAGTTAAAAGTTTAAATTGATATACTTATATAAGTTTAATATTTAATTTAGTACATCTTAGTTTGGAATTTATATAAGTTTAACATCTAATTTAGTACATTTTAGTTTGAGACAATTTAAAGTTAGTTTAAACTGATACACTTAGAAAGCTTAGATTTTAAATTGATATTTGCCAAAAAAAAATATATATATATATAAAAACTAACAGGTTGTATTAATGTCTACGTACACTTTCAATTTCATCTCATGATTTGATACTGTTGTAATTTTTTATTGTGCTCTTTTATTCAAGAGTATAGTTGACTTTTACACAAGACAAGAGTTAAAAAAAAAGAACAATAAACTTTCTACATAAACACATTATTATAATAACATTCACATGAGATAACTTTTTATGTATGTGTGGCAAACACCATAACGCAAGCTCTCTTTCCGTATGTCAAGACTTCCTCTCTTTAAACAAAATCACGGTTGGTGCTACTAAAAATCATGTACATTTACTCTTATACAAAGTTTAGCAATATCAAACAACAATCTCTTCTCATCAATTTCAATAAAAATATACAAATGAACTTAGAATTATTAACATTTTTTTCCTTCAAGTTCGATCCTCCATCTCACAATTGTTGTACTAAAAATAAATACAACACTTCAAATAATTAGTCGCTTTTTGTTAATCATGATATCTCTTATTGAACTCTCGCTATATTGGTTGAATTAGATTTAACATTTTATATGAGTTGGTATAGTTCCATTGGTTTGGGTCACAGTGTCCTAAAGCACAACCAATGAAATCACATCCAGAAATCATAACAAAAAAAAAAAAAATTCGTGGTTGTGAGAAACAAATTGAAATCCATCTACTCTACTCTAAGAGTATGGCTAAAATAAAGGGAAATTGCATAAGATAACATTTTGATAATATGATATAGCAATTATAGCACATTGTTTTAGAATTTTGTAAAAATGGCAAAATTTTCACTTATCCAACTTCAATTTGTTATTATTCCTAAACTACCATTCAATAACTTATTTCTCTTCCTCTTTTTAATGGCCTACTCATTATTTATTTATTCTCCCACTTTTTAAGAACCTAATTATTTGTTTATTTTTATACTAGAAAAATTATTTATTCTTTTTGTCTTAATTTTAATTTTAGAATATCAATAATACAATAATTACAATATGAAATATAATTGTTGTTGATCGAAGTAATTTAACTTCATTTGTGATTTTTTTTTATTTTCTTCAATGTGTATTTTAAGTTGAATCTGATTTCAAATGATTTTGTTTTGTTTTGTTTTGTTTTTTATAATATTTTTTTTGTTTTATTTTTCCTTAGTTTTGTATATTAGTGTAGTGATATACGTATATTATACGTATTAGTTGGTTAATATACTTACTACGTGATTTTTCATTTTTTCAAATTTTATGCAGTTCATTAGAGTATTTTTCAGTATATAAATGATATAACTCAGTGTATTATTATCAAGTATATCAACAATTTATTGTTAAAACGTATCAATAAAGTGAATCATTATCAAATATATGAATCAAGTTTACAAGTGTATATCAATAGTATATCAAGTGTATTAGTAGGATTTCAAGCATATCAAGTGCATTTAATCAATCAATTGTATAAGTGAAATACTAAATGTATCTGTAGTACATCAGGTGTATCAAATATATCATATACATCAAACGTATCAAATTTGTTGAACGTTCCAATGAAGCATAACAAGTTTATTAGCGATATATCAAACTTATAAGTAAAGTTTTTAAGTGTATCAAACTATCAAGGCCTCAGGGATATCAAGTGAATTAAGAAGAATAAAGTGTAACGAGGAACATTATAATGTGTTTTAAGACGTTCCACGTGTATCAAAAGGTATCGAGTGTATCAAAGAGTATCGGGTGCATCAAGTGTATCAATAAAATATATCGAGTGTATCAAGAATTATTAGGTGTATCGGACATGTATAAAGTGCATCACACGTACATTAGTAACGATAGCATTTGTGACATTTTACCTCTTGATGTGTGGGTTGGGCTTCGTTTTTGCTATTTTTGCAAATAATAAAATATGTGTGCTATGAATTTAATTATTATAACTTATTTTTCCATTTTTACCAGTGCCCCTAAAATAAATGTGCCCATGTACTATATTTGAGCGCTTTGATGATAACCTAACACTTAATGTGATCTCTGTAAACCAGAGACCTCTGATCCATCTGTTGTCGATTGTACCGAAACATTCCTATTCGAAAACTCTCATTTAGAATCACTTCAAATTTACATCTCCCCATTTGTATTACTCATTTGATATATACATTCAACGTTGAATATTTAGTTGTTGCTTTATTTTGTAATTGATCTTGAGACAAGCATTCAATGTTTGATCTTATTCCATAGATTGTGGATTTAGTGCAATCTCTTTATCAGTGGTTTGCTCTACCTTTGTTTTGTTTGGAGGCTCCTTGTTGATCAAGCAATTATCTTGGATTTTTTTAGATGAATTTCAATGCAGCTTTTCATAACGGTGAGGTGGGTATTTGAGCTATGTTCGTGTTATATGGATAATATTAGGGGGGTAAATGGGTTGGGTCGGGTCGATTTTCCTTCAAATTCAACCTAACTCGTAATGTATTGATATGCTACGAGTAGAGCCCGACCCGATCCGAATTTGAGTCGGGTTGGGTTTTAATTTTCTTTTTTTCTCCATTTTAATTTCTTCTTTCTTCTTTTTCTCTTCTTCTTCTTTCCCTTTCATTCTTCTCAACCCCCCTCCCTTTTTCTCTTATGCACTCACGTCTTCTTCTTCTTTCTCACCATCATTTCCTTCCTTCTTCACTCATTCAATCACACAAACCTTCTCTCTATTTTTTTTCTAGGTTAGTTTGCTTGCTTTCCACGTGGGTTTTCTCTTTTCTTCTCGTATCATCATACCATTGGAATATTTGGATGATAATCTCTCTACCCATTTACTGATCTCTCATGATTTGGCTGATCAACTCCATAATTCTTCCCCAATTAATTTTTTTATAACTGTGGAATAGAATTCAACCAAGTTTTATAAGTATTATTGGGAATGATAAAAGAACATTGCAATTGCTGGAGTTTTGGTAAAGCAAGGAGGTCTAATATGTGAGTGATTTTAGTTTGTGTATGTTCAAGTGGACTTCAGATTCCATGGGGCCCTGTCATGGAAAGCCCATTGAATCTGAAACCCACAAACCCCAATTCAGAAAATCCCCAAAACAAACATAATATGAAACATAACAGAAAAAAAACATAAAAAAGAGGTGGGAATTTACCCTGCGGTTTCGATTCCACGTGAGGAAGAAAGAGGATCGGAGATTGGGCTTGAAAGGAACGAACCCACATGAAGAAAGAGAACGAACCCACGACGAACGAAGATGGAGAATGGTCGGTGAAGACCTTTCTTCCTCTTTTTTCAGACCCACGTGAACAGAAGACGGAAGACAAAACAGAAGACCAAAAATGCTCGTGGTAGATGGAGAATGACGAACGAAGGAGGAAGACCCACGACGAACAAAGAATGGCTGGCAGTGGAGGATGGCAAACTCATGTAGATGGAGGAAGACCGAAGACGAATGAAGGAGGAAGAGAAGGAATGGGTTTAATTTCAATTTTAAGTTTTTAACCTAAATGTTTTACATTTGAACCAAACTGACTCAGTTTAATTTGGTTCAGTTTGATAATATTACTGTTGAAGTCCAATCTAACCCGAACCAAACCGAATCAGTTTGGATTTTTTCACCCCTAGATAATATCAATAAAAAAATCAGAAAATATAGAACATGGTATATCAAATAGAATATGAGCCAAAAAATTCACATTATTTTCTTATGATGGTTTTCACCACCATCCAACTTCAGATCTGCTCCTGACATTGAACTTCAAAGGTTGTTTATTTTTTCTATATATGAAAAAGATAAATGGGGGATGGGTCCTCGAAGAACTGTTTCCCCGACAGGTCATCTCTGCCCATCCCTACCTCGTTACCAACCCTATTTCGTGATCAAATCAATGATGTGGAGATATGGTTTTCTGACATTTTGTTTTAAAAAATCCAAAAAAATTACTTCTACCAATCTTTTAAAGGGATCTTTAAAAAACAATTAAATCTAAATCTAAACAATTTTAGAGATTATTTGGTACTTAAAATTTTGCTTTTTTTTTTTTTTTGACTATCGAATATCCTATTTTTTTTGTAAATTATTCTTTTTAGGAGTAAATTTAGTTGTTGCCGTATTTTCTAGTATTAATATTGTATTTATTCCCTATTTCCTTTAATGTACAAAATACATAATACATAATATTTTATTAATAAAGTATTTCTCCCACACGTATCAGAGCTTAAAACTCTAACTTAGGTCTTGTGCAGCCACTCCTCCTTGTTACGAAGCTCGCAGGCAAAGAAAGCATCTGTGTTTCTCTGTTTGTCTTCGTCCAAATCGGTTTCTCTGTTCGATTCGTGTCATTCGTCTTTGTCCAGATTGCTTTATGTTAGATTCGCGCAGTGATCGGACCAGCCGTTCAGCTCTATTTCTTCGTTCATCTTCATCCAAATCGGCAGTTTGTGCAGGTATTTCAGTCCATCTCTATTCAGATCTGACGCCCGATTTGCGACAAATCCCTCAAGTTTCGACGCCCAGTTCTATGATCTGTCTTACACGACGAGATTCGATGAGTTTTGATCTGTCTCCGCTTAATTTTCTTTGGTTGAGCTCTGTTTTCGTTCAATTTTTTTATTAAATTCTGATTTGTCTTCAGTTTGTGAAAGATCCGACAAGTTTTCCGCTCAGTTTTTCCTTAAATCTGTTACCTTCAATTTTGTGACCATTATCTCAGCATAAACAGTTTAATCCTAATGGAAAAGATCATATTTGTTGACCCATTAGCACAGTACTAGATGGGACCAATTACCTCGCATCGTTATTGGCAATATTAACAAACCAACCAAACAAGACAAAGGAGACGATAGTAAATTTATCGATCGACTTGGAGAATGGGACCGTAAAAATCACCAGATTATCACATGGCTTGGTAATACATCTATCCCTACTATCCATGCACAATATGATGCCTTTGAAGATGATAAAACGTTATGGGATTTTTTGTCTACACGATTTAAATTTGTCGGTTTATCTTATTATTATCAATTGCATAGTACTAATGTCAATCTTAATCAAGATGTTGGACAGTCTGTTAATGAATTTCTGGCAGTTCTTCAACCTATATGGACTCAACTTGATCAAGCTAAAATCAATAAAGACCATCTTCGTCTTATCAAGGTTCTTAGAGATTATGCCCAGAATATGAATTTGTTAGGGTTGCATTACTACACCGCAGTCCCTTGCCCTTAAATAAGAAATTTTATTTGAGGAAAAACGTCTTGGCATCAATCCCTCCAAATAATCTGATGTTGTTCTTGCAAGCACTTCTTCACTCAAGGGAGCACCGAACACATTCTCTAAGAACTATAAACTCTCTGGTCACAAGTTTACTGATTGCCCTAAAATAGAGTGCAGACACTGTCATAAACGTGGTCATATTCTAGATAATTATCCCATCAGACCACCTTGACCTTCAGGTCCTACAAAAAACAAGGAACTTTAA
Organism: Cucumis variabilis; assembly: GCA_037974545.1. Classification (NCBI taxonomy): domain Eukaryota; kingdom Viridiplantae; phylum Streptophyta; class Magnoliopsida; order Cucurbitales; family Cucurbitaceae; genus Cucumis; species Cucumis variabilis. The sequence goes on along the minus strand of JBBPDI010000029.1, from coordinate 24,462,438 downwards.
TAAACTAGGTTCCTCCTCTATTGGGCTACTACTGCCTCAGAAGATTCCACCTCCACCAATCTTCAAATAAGTGACCTTCAGGGCCTATTAAATCAGTTACTTTCGTCATCTTCCTCTGCTCTTGCCGTCTCACCAGGTAATAGATGACTTCTTAATTCTACCTGTTACAACCATATGACATTTGATTTTTCTCTTATGGCTTCTTTTAGTCCAGCTAAATCCTTACCTCCAATTTATGTTGCTGATGGAAATTGTATGAACATCTCTCACATTGGCACCATTTATACTCTTGACCTTAGTCTTTCCCATACCTACTGTGTCCTAAACCTAACCTTTAATCTTGTGTCTGTTGGTCAATTAAGTGATCTTGGCTTAATTGTTTTCTTCTCCCAATGATTATCATGTTTAGGATCCGCAGATGGGACAAACGATTGACATGGGTCGCAAAGTGGGAAGATTATTTGAGTTCATATCCCTCAAGCTTCCTCCTCATTCATCTATCTCTGCTCCTGTCACTGAAGCTAATACACATATTGGTGGCATCTTCGTCTTGGTCATGCTTCTTCTAAAAACTTCGTCATTTAATTTCTATTAAAACCTTGAATAATGTTAATAAGTTTGTTCCTTTTCATTGCTTAAATTGCAAGCTTACTAAACAACCTACTTTGTCTTTTTTGCACTCTACTTCTATATGTGACAAACCATTTGATTTAGTACACTCTGACATTTGGGGTCCTACCCCTACAACTATTCATGGTTATCGCTATTATGTTCTATTCATTGATGATTACTCTCGATTTACATGAATTTATTTTCTTAAAAATCGCTCTGAATTATCTCGCACGTATGTTGAGTTTGTTAACATGATTCGCACTCAATTCTCTTGTCCTGTCAAAACCTTTTGTAGTAATAATACCTTGGAATACAAAGACTCCATGCATGCTTCTTTCTTTTCTCTCCCATCAGGGCACTCTTGTCCAGCGCTCCTACCCCCGTACCTCTCAACTAAATGGGTGTGCTGAGCGCAAACATTGCCACATTCTTGACTCCATTTGTGCTCTCCTTCGTTCTACCTCATGTCCTGAGAAATTTTGGGGAGAAGCTGCTCTGACATCTGTCTACACCATCAACCACCTTCCTTCTTTTGTTCTTTAAAACATCTCTCCATTCAAAAAATTATATGGTACTCCTCCCAACTACTCTAACCATAAAGTTTTTGGTTGTGCCTGCTTTGTTTTTCTGCATCCTCATGAGCACACTAAACTTAAACCACATGGCCACCTCTGTTGTTTTCTTAGCTATGGCACAGAACATAAAGGTTTTCATTGTTGGGATCCTCTATCTGATAGACTTCACATATCTCGTTATGTCACCTTTTGGGACATACTATATTTTCTCGTTTGTCCTCCTTTCACACCTCTGTCTTAAGTCCCACTCCAAGATATTAGATCAATCACAACGCCAGAAATGACGTCGACAAAAGCTACGTTGGCGTTGATCACCTTTTGTCGACGTGCACAACATGTCGTGGAATGAGTCGTTCCACGATGTTAAAAAACATCATGTCACGGTAAATGTAAAATGAAGTTTAATAATTTAACTTTTTGCGACATATGTTAGTGAGATGTAGCGAAAAGTTGAATATTGAATTTATTATTTCAACTTTCTGCGACATATGTCAAAGAGATGTCGCAGAAAGTCGAAACTTTTTGTTTCAAAAGGGACTTTCTAGGTCGTCAACAACTTTCCATGACGCAAGTGTTGTTGACATCGTAGAAAGTTGAATTTAAAAGGACATGTTTTGATTTTCCACAACATCTCTCTGACATACGTCACAGAAAGTTGAAATAATAAATTCAACTTTCAATTTTCCGCGACGTGTAATCGTTGACGTCGCGAAAAGTGACTTTTCCTGATGCGTGTGTTGTTGACGTCATAGAAAGTTTTCTTTGAAACAAAACGTTTCAACTTTTTGTGTAGTCTCTCAGACACACGTCACAAAAATTTAAAATAATAAATTCAATATTCTACTTTTTGTGACGTGTAGTCGTTGACGTTGAGGAAAGTGAACATAATCCAGGATGTGGTGAAAAGTAACATCGTGGAACGTGACAATAAATTAATCATTACTTTTTCTTTTTGCAACACGTCTGTTGTTGACGTCGTAGAAAGTCCCCTTCCTCGACATTATCGAATACGTCGGGGAAAGTGTAACTTATTTTTACACAGAACTTATTCACAATCTCACACAGGAAGAAGAAAAAACAAGAGGAAGAGGGAGAGAGAGAGAAGAATATTTTGCCTCCTTGTCTTTGTCGTTGTCGTTTCCACCGCTGTCGTCATCGTCGTCGCCCACCTCCGCCGTCCCTTTAGGTCTTTTTTGTATTGTGAATTTGTATTTGTAAAATGTATGTATATGTACATGTACATGTATGTATATATATGTTTAGGGTGTGTATATGTAATGTTTAATGTATATGTATATGTAGGTATAGTTTAATGTGTATGTGTTATGTGTATGGTTTAGGGTGTATGTATATGTAATGTGTAATATATATGTATGTATAGTTTAGTGTATATATATGTATGTATTTTTTTATTGTAATTAGAAAATTTATAATAAATTTAAATAATGTATGAATTTAGGAAAATGTATGAGTTTAGATATAATTGAATACATTATATTGAAAAATAGTTTAGGGTTTAGTAAATTTGAGATTGAGGGGTCTTTCTTTATCAAATTCGATATTGAATATGAATTTCACCTTCAAATTGCATTTGAATTTTTTAAAATGTTAAATAGCCTAACTAAAATGGAATATGTATAAAACTAATATCACATATTAATTTGTTAGGCTTTTTAACGAGATGGACAAGAGTTGGATGAAAATTAGGGATAAGTTTTCTAATGAGTATAGAGAAGGAGTTTTTCAATTTTTAGAGATTGCAAAACCACAAATAATTACGAAAAAATAAGGTGTCCATGCAAGAAATGTATGAATTCAAACTGGACTCCTTAGAGAGTGTGATGCGACATTTATAACTACTGGAACAGCCTCCTCCTATATAAACTAGGTGTATCATGGAGAGCCAGTGAACTTGAACATAGGTATGCAAACATTTGATGAAGGAACGAGTAATAGTTACCCAATAGTTGATGAAGGAACTAACAGTGACCCAATTACTGAAGAAAATGAAATGTTGGATATGTTGCATGATTTATAAGTTGGTATTGAACAAGTAGAAAAGATCGAGGAAGGTTTAGATTTGGTAGAAGATAGAACAAACAACGTATTTAAGAAGTTACTAATTCAAACAAGTTGTAAGCTATACTCCGGTTGTTCAGAATTTTTTTTACTAAACTTTTAGGTTAAAATGATGCACTCGAAGGTTCTCAATAATTGGAGCAACAAGTCCTTCGATATGATGTCAAAGTTAATAAAGTTTGCGTTTCGAATGTGTGGTACTAACATTCCTAGTTCATTCTATGAAACCTAATGAAAATTGTGCGATTTAGGCTTAGGGTACGAGACTATCCATGCTTGTAAGTATGACTGTGTATTGTTTTAGAAGGAGTTCAAAGACATGCAACAATGTCCAACTTGTGGTGAGTCTCGATACAAGATTAATTTCAACAGATCATGATACAAAATTTTATAAAAGGTGTTGCGTTACTTTTCACTGGTGCTAAGATTACAACGATTGTTCATATCGCAAAAAAGTTCGGCAGACATGCGATGACATAAGGATAAACGAATGGAAATAGAGGATGTGTTGAGATATCCAGCCAATGCAGAGGGATGGAAGCACTTTGATTCTGAATTTCTTGATTTTGCGTTTGAGCCACGAAATGTTCGTTTGGGGTTAGCTTCAGATGGATTCTATCCGTTTGGCCATATGAGTACTTCATACAATATGTGGCTTGTGGTGTTAATTCCGTATAATTTACCACCATGAAAATGCATGAAAGAGTCAAACTTTTTCATGTCATTGCTCATTCTTGGTCTTAAATCTCCTGGCAGAGAAATTAACGTGTACCTACAATCATTACTTGAGAAACTAAAAAGTCTATGAAAGTTTGGTGTGCATACGTATAATTGTCTAATAGATCAATGTTTTTAGTGTTATGCAGGCTTGTCGTGAATAATTAATGATTTTTCGGCATATGGTGATCTATCTGGTTGAAGTACAAAATGATATCAGGCATGTCCCATTTGCATAGGGGATAGATCATCGTTCGAAATACGCAAAAAGATAGCATTCATGAAACATCGACGGTATCTTTCAGACAACCATGTTTGGCGTAGAAGTAGACTCCATGATGGAAAGGTAGAGTGTAAACCATCTCCCAGTTGTAATGAGTGACCAAGAAATATTGAAACAACTAGATTCTTTAAAGTTTTCAGTAATGAATAAACATTTTTCATTAAAAGATAGAAAAAGAAAATGAGTTCTTAATTGGACTAAGAAAAGTATTTTTTTCGATCTTCCTTATTGGTCAAGACTATTTATTCATCACAAACTTGATGTAATGCACATTGAAAAGAATGTTTGTGACAACTTGGTCGATACGCTGTTGAATATTGAAGGAAAAACAAACGATACCACGAATGTTTGGTTGGATAAACAAGATTTGAAAATAAGAAAGGATTTACATTTGGTAGAAATGGATAACCGATTGGTGAAACCACATGCTAGTTATACCTTGACTAGCAGCGAGCGGATTGAGTTCTGTAAATTCTTGAAAGCAGTTAAGTTTCCCGATAAATTCGTTTTTAATATTTCACGATGTGTAAATGCAAACAAGGGGAAAATATCATGTCTCAACACGCACGATTGTCATCTACTGCTACACTGACTTATTTCAATTGGTGTTATAGCACTTTTACCCAAAAAATGTGTATACTGCAATTATTGAATTGTGTAGTTTTTTCGTGAGTTGTGCGTCCAGACGATAAGAATAAATGATTTGGACAGATTGGAGTCATATATTATAATTATATTATGTAAATTAGAAAGAATATTTCCACCTGCTTTTTTCAGCATCATGATACACCTTGCAATTCACTTGCTATATGAAACAAAAGTTATTAGTTCAGTTTCTTACAATTGGATGTATCCCATTGAAAGAAGTCTCCGCACACTAAAATAATATGTTTGTAACAAAGCACGTCCTGAAGGGTCTATTGCAGAAGGATATCTTATGAACGTATCAATTTCCGTTTTTGGTTCGCTGAAGAATTCGTGATTCTTGCAACCCAAGATATCAGGTGTTTTACCTTAAGGACACTAAAACTAGTACCAATTGAAAAATCGTTCAAGTGGTGCAAAATAAACGTGTATGGAATGTGCCAGAAGTGGAAGATACCAAGAATGATCAACTTAATATACTGAAAATCGTAGTTGAACATCATGTGGACGAACACATCATTGAAGTTGACACTCTGTGTAGGACCGAAGTTGATCCTACAATAGTGAAATGACCAAATGTTCGTCATGTCTTGGAAAATTTCATAAACAATGAAGATAACGAACAATCATCACATCAAAGCGGGTCAAGTAATGATGAATAACAATGTTTTTTTTACTTATACATATATTTAGTCATTTTTCTATAGATTAATTACGTTGTGATACTCACGTTTGTTTCATGTTTGTTGATTTTTATGTTTATAGAAATACAATCTAACTTTTCGAGTAATACACATAAGGAAGATTATTTTCTTAATCTAGATGCGTTGGATAACGCAAGCGGTTCGTAGTCAGTAGGCAACACTTTAGGTTCGTAATAACCAGCATATTTAATATAACTTCTCTCGACTGATCATGTCTTTAAGTGTTGCTTATTGTATCTAATAACAATCATTTTTAGTAGATCCATCTCATCTAGCTCCCACTCCATTGCGAGGAGAGTACGATGACATTCTCAAAACATAGATGTCGAGCGGTACGTACGGCAGAATGGAAGAATTCCCATTTCAATCCACCCTGGAGGGGACAGAACTGTCTCGACACACACCCCTCGTATCAGTTGCATAATCGGTGTGTTAACACGAGACACATTTCCTATTTCGGCCCTTAAGTGAGCAGATGTACCACCAAAGTGCATTGAGGTCGTCAAGGGCGACCTAAAGTAAGTTTGTAAATTCATAAACATTTATATATGTTTCTATTCCCTATAAAAGCTATATTGACTTGAAATCTATTTCTTTTGTAGCAATTTTTTGTGTTTGATCTAAATTATTTAACACTTAATTGGTTTATTGAGCATCAAATGCTCACCGTGTGGAAGGAATTCAGTACAAGTAACAATCGATATTTTAGAAAATTTAGCGATCTTGAACAAGCACGGGTAAACCCACTAGCGAGATTCATCAATCAAATGGAAAATTGACACTTTCTCTATGACTATTACATCACTCAACAGTTTCAAGTAATTTATATACTTTTAAAATTGAAACCAATTAATATTTATTTATTTCATTTATTTGAAAGTATAACGTTTTGATCATTATCATTTTTGGAATGTAGGAGCAATCAAATATGTACAAGACTGTTAGGGCGTGACAGCCTTACAACCACAAGAGGGACACAAATTTGTTTCTTTAGAGACAAATAGAGCTCACTAAACTACACAGTTGTCAAATGGACCATGTCGAGTTATTCAGAGAAAAGCACGCCAGTAGTAGTGGCGAGTTCATTTCACCAGCTGTAGAGGACGCTTTTGTAAGTTTTAGAAAACTTTATGTTTCGTTATACTTTTAATTCTCTGTTTTTAAGTTTGATCATCTCTCAAGCTTACAAGCTTGTATTGTGCAGAATCAAATGGTGGAACTTCAGTCTCAGCCCATCCCATAGGGTTCTCAACCACTAACTGAGGACGAGATATGCGAGACAGTTTTGGATAGACAACCGGGCTACTCAAAAGGTTTTGGTTGTAGTCCAAAACCCAAGTCTAGGACTGTCGTTTCATCTTCTTCCTCAAATATGTATGACTACCAGACACACATAGCGGAGGTTAGCAAACTAAGGGCGAGTCTTAAAAATGCTAACTGAATGCTCTAAAAATAACGCCTAAGGGAGGAGGAGCGAGATCAACAAATGGAGGAGAGAGATCGATAAATGACAGACTACACACGACAAATAGAGGAGATGAAGAAGATGCTCGAGGAGATGAGTTGGGTACAGAGAGGCCTATGATCACTTGGGGTACACACTTTTAAATATTTAATTTGTTTAATTTTGCATATGTGATATTCTAACTATATTTTTATGTCATTTGTAGGTTTGGTGTACCTACTTACAATGCTCTAGAGCATTAACTTTCGAGCTTTTTTTTCTTCTTTTTAATGTAATGTTTTGAATTATGTAATTTTTTTTTTTGTATTTAACATGTTTCATGTATCATTTTGTAATGAATGAAAATATTTTCATTTTAATCTTTTACTACAAATTTTACTATTCAGGGCTTAGTTTAAATAAATAATAAAAAAATAGAAAGCAATAAAAAGATAATAAAAAATAAAAAATAAAAAAATGACAAAATAAATATCATAAAAAGATAATAATAAAACACCGTCTCTGACACATATGTTGCAGAAACCTTTGGCGACACGATGTCGCAGAAGGCTATCGCGACGTTTGCGTTGCAGAAGGCTTCTGCAGAGTCACTCGTCGAAGCATCCTACGATGTCGCGTTGCAATAGTCTTATGTGATGTACTGACACGTGCGTCGGGAAAATTTTCCCCATCGTTAGTGAGAGATGGGTCGCAGAAAGTATCCCCGATAAGCTTTTCGCGACGTGCCTACCAACCCGTCGGAGATACTTTCTGCGACCCATCTCTCGCCAACGACGGGGAAAATGTTGCGATAACCTTCTGCTACGTTGATGAGGGTTTTCGGTGAAGTTTTGCCGCATTGGGGAAAATCCTATTTCTTGTAGAGTCCTCATCCTTTCTTCACTGATACATCTGTTGAATTTTTTCCTCCTTCTGAGTGCATTTCTGATATTGAGCTTGCTCAATCTACACCTGCTTCTACAAACTGGACTAGTCGTCTGTCTTCAATGATGTTTCTGAACCTACTCCAGATACTCCACATCCTTGTTATACTCGAGTAAGGGAACCTCCCATTCACCTCCATGATTATCATTGTTTTTCCAATATTGTATCACTTGTTGAATCCACCTCTTATCAAGAGGCCAGTACTGACCCTTTATGGAAAAAACCAATGAATGATGAATTACAGGATCTTGAAAAGACGCACACTTAGGATTGTGTTGATTTACCTCCAGGTAAAAGACCCATTGGATGCAAATGGATTTACAAAATAAAAACTCACTTTGATGACATTATTGAGCGATATAAGGCTTGTCTTATTACAAAAGGCTACTCACAAGAATATGGGATTGATTATGAAGAAACATTTGCTCATGTGGCTCGAATGACATCTATTCATCGTCTGTTAGTTATTGCTACTGCCAAGCAGTAGCCTCTTCTTCAGATAGATGTCAAAAATGCCTTTTTTAATGGGACCCTATCTGAAGAAGCTTATATGAAGCCACCCCTTGGTACTTCTCCTCCTCCTCATAAGGTGTACCTCTTGCGTCGAGCATTATATGGTCTGAAACAGGCTCCACGAGCTTGGTTTACCACATTTAGCTCCACCATTACTCAACTTGGATTTGCCTCTAACCCTCATGACATTGCGCTCTTTACACATTAGACATTCCATGGTATTGTTCTTCTTCTTCTTCTTTATGTTGAAGATATGATTATTACTGGTAATGATCCACAGGCCATATCTGACCTTCAACATTATCTCAGTCAACATTTTGAGATGAAAGACCTTGGATCTCTCAACTACTTTCTTGGCCTTGAAATCTCTCAGCGGTCAGATGGTTATTTGTTGTCTTAAGCGAAATATGTCTTTGATCTTTTAATCCGCTCAAGAATCATCGACTCCAACACAACTTCTACACCATTAGATCCCAATGTCCATCTAACCCCTTTTGATGGTGTTCCTCTTGAAGATGTGAGTTTATATCGGTAACTTGTTGGCAGCCTCATCTATCTAACAGTGACTTGTCCAAACATTGTTAATGTTGTTCATATTATTAGTCAGTTTATGGCTGCTCCTCAAACCATCCACTTTACTGTTGTTCTGCGAATCCTTTGCTATGTCAAGGGAACTTTAAAGCATGGTCTTCAGTTTTCTTCTCAATCTTCTCTTCTATTATCTGGCTACTCTGATGCAGATTGGACTGGAAACCCCACTGATCGACGATCTACAACAGGTTACTATTTCTATTTAGGAGATTCTCTCATTTCGTGGCGAAGTAAGAAACAGAGTGTTAGTCTCTCGTTCCAGTACTAAATCAGAATATCGTGCTCTTGTCGATGCTATCACTGAACTCCTATGGCTTCATTATCTCCTTGCTGATATGGGTGTCCTACAATAGGGGTCCACCCTCCTTCATTGTGACAATCGTAGTGCCATCCAAATTGCCCACAACGATGTTTTTCATGAGCGTATGAAGCACATCGAAAATGACTGTCACTTTGTTCGTCATCATCTCTTGAGCAACACACACCTTTTACGCTCTGTCTCCACTATTGAGCAACCAGCAGATACTACAAGAAATTGGCATAACTGTGATGCCAAAAACAACGGCGGCGAAAGGTGCGTCGTCGTTAATCACCTTTCACCGACGCACGTAATATTACATCGCAAAAAGTAACTTTCTGCGACGCACACGATGCTA
>JBBPDI010000029.1:24432743-24452574 GCA_037974545.1 Cucumis variabilis | reverse complement strand
ACTTGATTTCCCTTTTTCCTTTTATTCCTTTCAAATAAAAGAATAAATTAAATTAGAATAGACCAAGAAAATATTGGGTTTACAGTTGCATGATGTACGTGTGAGCATATCTCTAGACGTTAACATTATTGACATTAGGTGTCAATTCTATGAACTGTTCGGTCAACCATGGAAGGCTCAACCATTAACCTTTCAAAATAGGGTGGTAGAACTCCCAAGAAATCTTCTCATACTTGTTTCCAATTATTCTTTTGCATTATATATATATATATATATATATATATATATTATAGAATATATTAAACATTAAAACATTAATATAAAAATGATTTTTAATCCACTCCGATTTTTCACTTTCATTTTAGAATATTTTTTTTGTGTAGACATTTTTTCCAATAAACTCGTTATTAATTATATACTTTTAATGATAAGAATAATGTATCTTTTATATCTTTTAAAATTAAATTTGTTAAATTCTGTTCTCATATGATTTTGTTTATTGACTTTACAAATTTGGCAAATATGATTAGTAATTGATGGTAATTAGACACTAATTTGCTTTTAAATTTGCCAACTTTACAATTTAGAAAATGTAGATTATATGGACTATATTATCATAATTTTTTTTTTTGCTATTTTTGCAAACTCGTCTAAAACAAAGCATATAAATAAGAAATCTGTTAACTTGTTAAATAATTCTAACAATATTTATTAACTAATTTAAATATTTTTTGTAATTTATACACAAATATCTATTTGCATCGAACTTGTGTTGATATTTCCGTAAAATAAAGATATGAGTACTTTTCATTCGAATTGACATTTTAAACTTTGATTTTACCTTTTCATAATAATGATAATAGTAAAATATGGATAATGTCGGTGAATATTTCAAAAATAAAAATATAGGATTTTTACAGAATAATAAAAAAAAAAATATTTACATTTTATAAAAAAAATCAATAAATGACAAAATTTAGTATGAAGTGTAAATATTTTGTTGATTTTTCTATTTTGATAATTTTTCTATTTAAATTTATATTTTTGATAATTTTTCTATTTAAATTTATAATATTTGTTTAAAATTACTAAAGTCTACAATTAATTTAGTTTTTAAACTTTAGGTTAACAATTTAGTCTATATATTGTCAAATTTATAACAATTTAGTTTTTCAACTTTAAGAAGTAATTATTTAGTTAATGTGATTTACAATTTGTAACGATTTAGTTCTTGTGGAATAAAATATTAATATAATTTAATGAAATTTTTTAAAATGATGACAAAATTGTACAAATTATAAAATATATACATTGAATTCGACTTATTAAAGTTCAAGAATGTAACTAATTGTTACAAATTTGAAAATGTATAGATGGGGACTTTGAAAGTTATTGCTTTCATAACATGTTAAAGACCAACATGCTTTTTTACCTTATATATTTTATATTTTGTAAAAGGTTTGAATGTTTATTATTTATATTATTACCTTTTTTTTAATAAGCATTATTATTCATATTATGCTTATATTAATGTTTCGTGGTCTTTTACAAAATAATGAAGATGTTGATTCACTTCTTTGGTGGATATCAAACTACGACAATGTGACAAGCCAATGAGAATTTCTACTATGGTTAAATTATAATTTAGTTATTAACTTTGATTGCATTCATTTAGTCTTTCAACTTTCATAATATTAGAAATTTATCTCGGTTGGTAACTATTTTTTTTCTTTTCAAAAGTTGTTACAAAATTTTCTATTTAAAGCCAAAATTTTGAAAATACTTTATTTGGTAACTATTTGGTTTTTTATTTTTATTTTTTAAAAAATAAACTTATAAAGACTACTTTCACCTTCATTTTTTTGGTTATATACTTTTTACCGATAATTTAAAAGCCAAATTTTGGAAACTGTAAAAACAAAAACTTTTAAAAATTTGTTTTTGTTTTTGTTTTGGAGTTTGGCTAAGAATTCCTTCGTTACACTAAAGAAATATGCAAATTATTGTAAGAAACATGGAGACAATAGACTTGATTTTAAAAAACCAGAAACAAAATAGTTATCAAATGAGACCTAAATTTTTTTTAAGAAGAATTTGACTGAGAATTCAACTCTCATACACAATAAAGATATTGAAGATATTGAATTGTAAGAAATTAAACATAATATACATAAACCTCAAAGTTAAGAACTAAACTTGTAAAATTTTACATTTTTTTTTCTTATTGCATTTAAATTTGTGATTAAAATTTTAAAAAAATATCAATTTACACCGTAAACTATAAATATTGTATCAATTTAGACCATGAACTAATAATTATATTAATCTAAACCATGAACTTTTTGAGTTTATCAATTTAAACTTCAAACAAATAATTGTATCAATTTAAATCTGAAAGTTTTATAATTATGTCAATTCAAACCTTGAATTTACAAGATTAATTGTATTAGTTTAAAGCCATCATATCATTATGTTTTATTTGCATACACTTATGAAAATTGAGGATTTAAATTGATGTACTTTTGTAAGTTCAAGGTTTAATTTGATACATTTGTGAAATGTCTTAGTTTAAATTATAACTATTAGTTTGAGGTTTAAATTGATTCAATCCAGAACAATTATTAGTTAAGGGTGTAAATTGATACAAGTGAAAATTGATATTTGCTCTGAAATTTAATGAGTTCAATTTGTTTTGTTATTGATAACTTTGATTCCATTCTCTTTAGTAAGGAAAGTAATTATTTACTATTACAGGAAAGTAATTATTTACTATTACGACTTTTTTGTATCACAAATATTGCTTCATGAATATAAATATTAAATATGTGCAATTTGAATATTTGAAGTTTTAAATGTTTGAAATAATTAATATTTGGATTTGGATTTGTACGATAATTAATGTTGTAAGTAAAATATTTGTGTTTAATTCAATCATTTGTATATAAGTTGAAATTGAAAAATTATTTAATTAAATATAAGAGATCGATTAAATTTAACATTAATTAATGATTTAATTAATAAAATTAAAAAATGAATATTTAGTAATTAAATATAGTAAAATTAGTTAAAAACAATTAAATTAATATAAATTAACTAGAAAATTGATAATTAACAATAATATCTAATTTGTATTAAATATGTAAAGATAGCATAAAGTATTAATGGTAAATATATCAGTCAGGATTTAGGGATTTTTTAAAAAATATAACAAAACACGAAAATATTTATACCGGATAGAATAATTTTAAAAAGGAAAAAACTCACAACGTGAAATAACAAAAATACCTCTAAGATTACTTAGTCACACACACGTGTGAAAAATGATTTTATACTCAGTCTATATGATCTCGTACCAGTCTAAACGAACTCTTAGCAACAATCTCGTAGCAAGTCTAAACCATCTTGTACCCCAACGTAAACGATCTTGTACCAAATCTAAACGATCTCTTATATCTAGTCTACACAATCTTGTACCAAATCAAAATGATCTATTAGTGGTAACAATGTATCTCTATCTATTTGGGATAAACAATTGATCGTTTAAATATTGGTACACGATCATTTTGATCCTATACCAAAAAGAGAAAAAAAAAAAGATGAAAAATAATGAAGAAGAAGGAAGAAATTCTAGAAGAGGAAAAATGAAGAAATTGGTAAATATTTACATAAATAACCGTAATATTGTAAAATGAAGAAGAAGTAAAAATATAAAAAGGAGATGAATAAATCACCAAGAAGAAGAAAAAAAGAAGTGAAAAATCGTCAACATTATTCAAGGGTAAACTTAAAATTTATGAAAATATCATATATTTTCTTATTTTGCTATACGAGCCGTAAATATATTTTGGTGTTTTGTTATATTTATGAAAATTAACCTAGAATTTATTAAGTTTAAATAAGGGACATTTTAAAAAATATAAAAATATTAAAACTATTTACAAAATATAACAAAATTCACCCTATTGTCCCTAACCTATTTAGCTTTTTTGCTATATTTTATATATAATTTTAATATTTTGTTATTCATAAAAATTTCTTTTTAAATAATATGTTTATTTATGCCTAAATCCAAACTGATGTGTTTCCTGCAGATCAACAAATGAGGATATGAACCACATTTTCATCCACTGCCATAAAACACAGGCTCTCTAGGATAACTCTAGAAAGGCATGGGTTAGTTATGCAGGAGACAAACTTAAAGCTCTATGTCAATCTCTTTGTAACATCAATCCAACAACACTAAAAACATCATCAAATTCAACATGATGGCTGCCATACTTTGGGTCATTTGGACAGAAAGAAATAATACAGTTTTAATGACACAAATTTCAGCTTACTAAGCACTTGGATAAACATATGTATTTTGACCGGTATGTAGTTATGTTGGCATCCTTGCTTCAAGAACTACTCCCAAAGTACTATTTCTCTAAACTTAGAAGCTTTTTTCAACTAGGTTGTTTGGTTCTTGGGGCTCTCTTTACCCCCTATATGCAACTTCTTCAATGTTTAATGATATTTGATGGTGAAGCTATGCTCCACACCTAGTTTCCTTTAAATAATAATAACAATAATATAATATGTTTATATTTAAAAATTAATTAAAGAGAAAATCGCATAAACCATCCCTCAATTATAAGGTTTGTTAAAATAACACCCTTTAATTTTCGATTTGAGCAATTATACTTTAAAGTTTGTTAATGATTAGGAAAATTGTTAGAGATAGCAAAATTAAACAAAACATTTACCCTTCATAAAAAAATAAAGTGTAATAGATTTTTGTTTTTAGTAGTTTTTTTCTCTAAGAAATGTAAATAATTTTTTTTATTTTTTAAAAAGCGTCAGTGGTTGCAATTAACCTCTTTTATTAAATTAATATTTAAGATAGGATATTTTAAATTAAAAAAAAATTATCTCTCTTCTTACATCCCTTCCTCTCCCCTCTTTCTTCTCTACCTTTCGAGCCCTTCCTCTTCATTTTTCATATATCTCCCCGATTTTAAAAAGTGGAATTCTCTTAAACAAAGATGGATATTAAATACACAGATGAAATCCTATGGAAAAAGCCACTAAAACAAAGAAACCTTATAATATATTCGTTGTTCTGTCACATATATATATTATTGTATATAATTGATGTGTGTATATATATTGTATTTCTTTCCATCTTCTAAGTTTGAAACATTTACCGTTTGGGTAATAAGAATACATAGTGTTACAAATAACATTAGTTTGGACCAAATTCCATATAATGTGGTCCAAAGAATAAAACCAAAGAGGAAGGTGGTAGGCCAAATGTCTATCAAACAAAAAAATTAAAAAAAATTCATTGAAACATAACATATAAGGCTAGAATTTCATCAAGTAGTAAAGTGTATCTACCCAACGTCAATGTCTTTTCTTACAATAAATGGTAAAATCTATCACTTGGACAAAAAAAAAGTTGTTGTCTAATGCTCCACTACCCTAAAAATTCGGATCTAGTACTAACAATATATGAATCTTTTCTTTCAACTCTCTCACAACTTGATCAAGAAATATAATTTCTTATATCACTTTCGAAATTAAAGACAATACCCCACAAATCAACACTAAACTATTTTAGTATGGTTGTACTCACATATGTGGATACTGATGTTCTAAAAAGTCACCTAATGTGTCATTCTCTCTATATAAATTTTGGATATGTTTAATTTTTAATAAATTACTGGAGAACAAAGCTAAGAAACCCAAAAATATAATAAATCTTATTTTTGTTTAAATTCTTTGAATCATTCCTTAACCTGTCTCGTACTTCCGCAATCTCTACCTCCTCGTTTTAGCCATTTGTGTATCCTTTGTAAATTTTCAAGATTTACTTATTGTTCATACTTAATTTATAGTTTCAAATAATCGATCTTTTAACTATTTTGGAACTAGCGTCACACAGACTTACTGTCTTTCTTTCGCTAATTCATCCTCGAATTGTATGTGAAAAACTAGACGAAACCCTATTTTGATAACATTGAAGTCTCACAGTTAGTCATAACGTGTAAAATTAAAAAATTATAAATGTTTAGCCTCAATTGTTACATGATAGCTAAAGAAATAGCTTTTCAAAATTGCACTCATGTGTTCGCAGAGTGAGGTCTTTCTTTCAAGTGTATAATTACCTCCCCCTCACAAGAACAAAAAAATGTCTAATATTCAACTCACTTTTCATCATAGTAAGGAATTATAGAGGAGTGGCTTACTTACATTTGTAGCTTTCTTCTTTTAGCAATACTTAGATTATATTATCAGCTACACACATTCTTTTGTAGACCTCTTCAACCATCAACATAAATAAATAAATATATATATAAAAAGAAAACACAAAAAAAAAGAAAAAAACGATTTTATCATATGATAAACCATGATCGAACAATTAAATGACAGTAAAAAGATTAGATATATAGGAACAGTTTACTTACATTTGTGGTTTTTTCTAGTAATACTCGGATGTATCCTTAATTTGCACTCATCCTATTGCACCCCACTTCAACCACTCCATAGACAAAACTTGAATATATATATATATATACATACAAACAACCATATAACAATATATATATACATACAAACAATCATATAACAATGCAAACTATGATTAGACAATTAAATGAGTTGTAAGAACTATACATGCAATCTAAGATACACCTAAATGTTTTTTTCTAAAAAGGCAAAGATGAAGTAGGTCTACAATAGTAGATGTCACCCATAAATAATCTTTTGGTTGAATGAATAGAAGAAGGTGCTTCCATTCCCCAGTGACTGATGTATGTTGGCCCGATGGAAAGAAAGGACTTGTAGTTTCTTAGACTGTCTTCTTTCTCTGTTACTCTTTTTGAATTTTCTTTTTGTCGTTTGCTTTTTAGCTTCTTCTTTGGTATTTCTTTTCAATTGGTATTCATTTCTCTCTCTCTCTCTTTCTTGGAAATATCTTCCTTTCAAATCAAAAGGGAGGGTGGGACTCCATTAAAATGAGTTGGGTCTAAAGCTTTTTTTTTTTTTTTTTTTACTAAATTTAGGGTTTAAAATTAATTTAACTTACCTAATATAATATCAGAGAGTTCATATTTTATATTTTATAAAAAAATAATGTGTTGGGTTGAACATAGTTCAAGCTTACTTCTTTAAGGTTATCACATCCATGTGGTTCAATAATTGTAAAGAAGTATATATCTACTTGGATGATAACCAAACTTAAAAAGTTATAAAAACAAATTAAGATAGCAGAATTTCTAGTTTTGTTTGTGGTGAGTCGACATGATTATGACAAAGAAATGACCAAAAGGAACAAATAGCTTGAAAAAATAGAGTAGCATTCAACTAAGAGTGTGAAGTACATGTTAATTCGTTTAATATTTTTATCCAACTTATTGACAATGGACCTATTAATTTACATGATAAATTAAAAATAAATAAATAAAACCCATATCGAAATGTTTGGTATCCAAACATTCAAAACCAACAAAATCGAATAAACTACCAACTCAAAAAAAAAAAAAACCAATCGAAACACATTGAAACCAAAACAAGAGAACAATTTTTCCAATTATTTCACTCCTTAAAAAAAACCAAAGAAAAACCGAACTAGAATTGGTTATAACTTACACAAAACCTATCAAGTATCCAAATGAGACTAACAAAAACTACTTTTTTTGCTTTAATACATACTCTATAAAACCTGAACAAACTAACAAATACAATCCAAATCGAAACGAAAACAACTCAGTTCAATCAATCTCATCGATCTGTTAGCTCTCATTCCATCCCCCACCTCTAAATCCCAAAACTTTAAAAAATCTAAAAAAAAAAAAACATATCCATAGACTTTGAGTACAAAAAAGAGAGTAATAATAGAGAAAGAGAGAGGTCCACATGTGAATGTTTGAGGAAAGAAGTGTAATAAAGGTACAGACGAATCCCGTCAAAAAAAGTGAGTGAAAATTCGAGAAGGATTTGGTATTTGAATGCCCAATAGGTAGCACCATGGTCAATGTGTTTTCTAGAGATTTTGGCTTCAAACTTGTTGGCCTAACCCTATTCAACTCCCATTCACTTGTTTCCATCTCCCAAACCCCTTTCTTCTTTGTTGTTTGTACTATTTTTGTTTGTTGTCCTCTTCTCTTTAACCATATATAACCGCTAAATTACAGAGTTTAGTCCTTCAACTTTCAATTTTATGAATTGGATAAAATACAGTTTAGTCAATTTTCATAAACAAGCAAAAAAAAAGTCCAAATTCAAACTTTGAAGATCTCAGTATGTCGCTTTTGAAATTTAGAAGACTAAGTAAATACGCTAAATCTAAGTCTCAATGACCAAAAGTGTAAGTTTTGCAAACCTAAAGATTAAATAAAAATTGGGTTTAATTTTCAGAGACCAAATGTGTATTTTATTCTTGTTTGTATTGAATAAGTTTTTTAAATTTCAATTTTGTGGCTACTAAGTATCTAAACTATTTAACACTATTTAAAATAATTCATAAATTTATCCAACACAAATTTGAATTTTCAACTTAATAGAGTCTTAGGACTTGTGAATTTCGTATCCAATAAGTTCGTGACTTCAGAAAATGTCTATTAAGTTAGAAAATATACAAATTTAATCATTTTGAATACAAATTTACAAGTTTAAGCCTTAATTATTGATAACCATTTGGGCTTAATTTGATTTACTAATTAAACTTGTTTGATAAGTATTTTTTTTTCTTTTTTTGTGTTTTTAAATTATCATATACCTTAATCACACGTCTTTTCTACGTAAACATTTGAATTCTTGAAAAAATCAATTAAATCTTTTATATTAAAACATATCTTTTTAATTTTCAAAACTTGGGTTTAGATTTAGAAGACACTAAAATTTGAACATCAAACTATATAAACCAACAGATAGAAATAGTATTTATTAAACTTACTTTTGAAAAATCAAATAATGTTTTATTAAATGAGACTTTGGTTTATGGTACTGGGTATTTGAAAATTAACCTTATAGTACTACATCTGTCTAAAGGTTTATTTGTTTGTTTTGTTATTCGTTTTATTATCCAAGTTTTTAAAAATAAAACAAAATTTTTAAATCTAAAAAGGTATTTTGAAAAGTTATTTTTAACTTATGGAATTTGACTAAAAAGGAATTGTTAAGAAAGGAAAAATCTTCATTTTTCTATTTTTGGTTTTTGAAAATGTGTTGTTTTCTCACCATTTCTTTATAATTCTTTTCATCTACCTTGAGGAAACATTTGAACTTTTAGCTAAATTTCAAGAAAAGAAATTCAAATTTTTTAAACTTTAGCTTAGATTTTGAAAAGATTAGAACCATATTTAGACTAGATTTATTATTAACAATATTGTAGGATAAATTCATTCTATTTTTCTTATGATTAGGGTTGTGATTTGAATTTATCCCCCCACAGGACAAGTTTTTTTTATTATTATAATCATATCGAACCCAAACTTACTATTAAAGAGAATTTATATAAATAGAAAAAATTGATAATATTTAAGTCATATAAAAAAAAACAATTGATACTTTGGATTTGGATTTGGTTTAAAATTTTTCATTTTGGGTTTAGATTAAAATTTTTCTATGGGCAATAAATAGTTTGTCAAATACTTCTATTTTAAAAATTTTCCCTACTATTTTATTTACTTATTTTAGATTTATTTAATATTTTTTCTTTTTTAATAATTTGTTTTCCAACAACATTTGTTTGAAAAGAAAATTTTCATGGTTTAAATTACAAAAAAGAAAAAAGAAAAAAAAAACCTATAAACTTCGTAGTTTGTGTCACTAATATGTCTAGACTTTCGATAGCTTAAAAAATAACCTTAAGCTTTTAAGGAGTTCAAAAATACTTTTAAGAAATCATTAAATTTTGTATAAAAAATACTATTGAATTAATGGAAAATTCTATAAATACTCTTGAAGTTAAAAAGAAAAAAATCAAAATACCCTCGTTGATCTAAAATTTTACTACCAATTTCTCACCAGCCAAAATAAAATTTGCAAAATCTTACAAAATTCTAAAATAAAAAATTTTCCTTAAAATATATTAAAACAATAACTAGTCAACTAAAAAATTGTATTTGACTATTAACACACTATTTTTTTTAAATGCTTTTAAACTTTGGAAAGTTTGGAAAATACATTTGTTGTTACATAACACAAATAGTTAATATCGTTTTACTTCTCTATTTTTCTTATTCTCTTCTTCGGGATAAATAAATAATTAAATAAAATTGTACAATTTAATAAGATATACTAACTCTAATATAATTAAAGAGAATAGTGGAAATACCAAGAGATTTTAAGACTTAAATGTTTTAATAAAATTGTATTTTTAACCGTTTAGTGTATGTTAATAGTCAAATATAGTTTTTTATTTGATTAATTATTGTTTTAGTATGTTTTAAGGACAATTTTTTATTTTGAAAATTTGTGAAATCACGTGGGATTTTATGTTTTAACTCGAGATTTTGGTTTTTATATTGGATGCTAAGAAATTTGGTATAAAATAGTAGATTGATGAGGGTATTCTTTTAATCTTTTTTTAAAAAAAAAAAAGTTTAAGGGGTATTTGTAAAACGTTTCAATTATTTATGGTATTTTTTAAACAAAACTTTAGCGGTTTTCATCCAAATCTAACCATAAATGTATTTTTAAATAATTTTTTAAAGTTTAAGAGCATTTTCTTAAACTTTTGAAAGTTTTAAGGGCATTTTTTTACTCAAACAACAAAGTACAATGACATTTTTTTTATAGTTTAGTCATTTTTATTATATAAATTGAAATTAAGTTGTTAATCTTATTTCAATATATGAAAATAATTAAATCAGATTTTTACCTCGTATTGGAATAATTAGAGATTTAGCATGGTTTTCAGGAGTTATTTTTAAAAATGGCAAAACCATTTTTTTAATTTTTGGCAAAATGCACATGTGGCACATGCATGGTATTTTATAAAGTACCAAAATACCCATATTCGCGGATCGTAATTATTTCAATATATGTACTCTTATCAAAAGTCTCTTCAGTATAATTAATCTATGTTATACACTTATGAGTCTGTAATTAATTTCGACGCGTTAATAACATATCCAACCTCTATCCTAACTTCTTTCTATTATCAAAATTTAACAATTTGGTTGAAGATTTTAACAACTTTATTCGTTTTTTAATTTCAAAATAACCATATTGTTATTATTTATTTAGTTGAACCTCAATCCTTAATAATTTGGAAATTAAGATTAGTATTCGTATTAGATCTCAATTTATTTTTTAAATTTGAATTTTGAACTCATATCCAATTTCTTCATTCGTTTGTTTGTCCTCATCCTCTTCTATATCATTTTCAGTCTTTGTTCTTCGTTACTATGATCCTACATTTGAAATAATTTTTTTTAATGGAATACTTCTTCT
Source organism: Cucumis variabilis (assembly GCA_037974545.1). Classification (NCBI taxonomy): domain Eukaryota; kingdom Viridiplantae; phylum Streptophyta; class Magnoliopsida; order Cucurbitales; family Cucurbitaceae; genus Cucumis; species Cucumis variabilis. Next base: position 24,441,132 of record JBBPDI010000029.1, on the reverse strand, counting down.
TCACTGCTTAAAGTTTCAATTGTTTCGTTTTTAGTCAAAAGTCACCTCTATAGCTTGCAATCGATCATCATGTATTGTATTTGTCGTGGTTGTCTTCTCTTTTCGTTTCTTTCTAATTATACAAAAAAAATTATTTTGAAAGGATTAACTATTCTATTTTTTTTTCCAACAAAATAGGCTAAGATATTCTATTTTTTTAAGATAAACTCTCCTCTAATCTCGTCTACATTTTATTAATAAATAATATAAAATACTTTGAGAAAAAATCTACCAAAATCTCCCTTAAGAGACAAAGAATATGCAACTTTTGTACCTTTGTTCTTCTGAATGAAGGTTTTTATTCTTCAGCCCCAAATGTTGAAGATTGCAGGTTGTAGACTTGAAGATCAAAGATGGAAGATGGAAAATGAAGATGAGTGTTTATATGCTTCAAATGAAGTTATAATTTGTTTATATATATTCTTCTTCTTGAAAAGGCATAATGAAGTTGAAAATGAGATTGATACTTCAAATGTAAATTCAAAATGAAGTTGGAAAAAGAAGGGTGTAGATTAGGGTTTGCAGCTTCAAGGTGTAATTTTAAGGTTTGCTCGATTAAAGAAAATATAATGTAACTCGAATCTAGACTTGAAAAAATGAAGGTGGAAGATGGAGAATCAAAAAAGAAAAGTAGAGATGAAGGGTATGCTAAATTTTGATTAGACGGGTGTGTATGTGTAATTGTGTTTATAAAGTTATTAAGGTGTAATTATGGTTTATTTTAGAGTTATGAAGTAGCTAACATTCTATGTATGTATGAGTATTTTGGATTTTTGCAAATTCCTATTTATTGTATGTTTTATTCGTTTTGCCATTAAAAAAAACAGTTTTGTTATTTTTCTAAATGGCAAGTTGGGGATTGCTATTCTTCTTGTTGACCCTTAACATTTTACTTATTTTTAAAACAAAAGAATTAAATAAATGGCTCAAATAATCCGAATCAACCCAATACAAAATGTTTCAACAGTTGCATTGGGTTGGGTTCATTTCTTAATAAGAGTTATTTGGATTGATGAAATTTACAACCCGAAGAATTATGTGTAGGGTCTAAAAATTCCTTCAAATATTAACCCAACCCAATCCATGAACACCTTGTTGCAAAGGTATGCCATCTTAGGTATTGGGTTGACCAGAAGAATAGCAAATAGAAGATTTACTTTGGATAAATGAAATTTTTTTATTTAAATTGATAAAACATCAAAATCAAAAAATATGAAGAAGAAAAAATTGTTGGAACGATATCTTAAATGCCTCTACCTAAGTGAAAAAGTTGCATCCCAAATACAATTATTCAACAAACCACAAATATCCTGTAATTAACTCAAACTCCAAAAAAAAAAAAAAACACCTATCAAAATCCTGATTTCCCCCCAAAACTAAAAAATTAACACCTATCACCATCAAATCTTCACATAATTTCTACAGTCGTTTCATATCTTCTTCAAATCGTGATCATTCAGGTATACAAACATTACCAAGCTTTTCATATTATTTAAACATTTCAAACACTTAAGGCATTCAAATGTTGACAGAAAGAGGGTCACTTAACAATGTTCATGAAACCCTTTAAACTCTTCAAAGGCAAAAAGATTCCAACTTCCCTATTTTCCGCTTCCCTAGATTCCATCGAAAAATATTCTTGAAACCCCTTCGTCCCCCTCAAACCTTCAAAATCTTCCATTAGTTATAGAAACGATTCGAGCTTCAAGTTTCGTCTCATTTAAACCATTCAAAGTTTTCATACATTCGACGTGAATCAAGAGATTTTCTTCTTCATCAAATAATATAAAAATTACACATTTCCAGAATATTTTTTAAAAGATAGATATAGAAAACATGCATTTTAAAACTTAAAATGCAAAAAAAACATGAATATTGATATTTCAAAATAATATTAAACGCATATTTAGACTATTTTTCTACAATAATGAACACATATAGATTTTAATATATAGTTTCTATTTATTTTTTAAAAATATATATAACTGCCAAAAAATAGAATTTTTTAAAATAAAAAGCAACAAATAAATATGAACCTAAACGTAATTTGCACTAAAACTAAGGAATCTATTCTAACATATAATTTCATATTGTTATTGAAAATATATAGTATGTATTATTTAATAATCATTATTGATATTGTTAATAGATTGTTTAAAATATAACAAACTTGAAAATCTTATAGATATATTTGCCGGGAAGTTGCTGAAATCTTGTCCAACAACCAAATAACAGATTTAGTTAGGATTTATCGAATTTGAATTTTGTTTGCAAAATACACTATCTTTGTGAAATCTACAATATCATGCTCCATCTTGGAGCCATTCAAATACACCAGTACTTTGGAATATATGAATCATCCTATGAGTAGGTGTAGATTGGGGTTTAATATAACTAAAAAAGAGGGTGGGCAATGGTTTTGCTATTTATTTTTCCATTTTCTTTTGTCATTTTAAGTTGATATCTACAATTTTGCTATTTTCACAATTATTTCTTAGGTATTTCATTAGGCTCGACCTGGACCAACCTGGAAGGCCTAGCTTATTTGCCAAGTCAAACCCTTCCTCCTAGGTTTCTTAGGCCCAGTTTGGTCTAAAGATGTTGGATTTTTTTTTTCTTTTTTTAATGTTGAATCTTGTTAATTTTTCCATTCTATTCTTGTTTGATTTGTCCAAAATCGCTCATAACAATAATGATAGTTTATGTGAACATGTTTTTCAATGTGTTGTAAAAATGTTAATAGATAACAAAAGATTAAAAAAATGTAAAATTAGTCATAGATACTAAATTCAACCTTTATATATTAAAGCAAGTAGATTAAATTCCAACATTTAAAAGTTATGAAATCAATATGGTTCTAAATTTAAAAAACGATATGGTATTTTAATTTTTCTTTAAAAAAAAAAAAACAGCATGCCTCTTGTAGGCTGCTGGTTTATATAGAAAAACATTTCATTAAAATAATTATCTAAACTAAGGTCAAAATTTGAGAATGTACCCCTACCTGAAATAGGATGAGGAATTTTTAGTTTCAAACAATTATAGTAAAGGTATGAGAAATTAAATTTATTTTTCACTATTTTATTCCCATGCATTCAGATGAGAAATAAATCCCTATAATTATATATAAAAAATGTATTGTAATATTAAAAAAAAAGGGTAGTTTTAAAACGAATTAGGTTAAAAGTATCATTTTTGGCCTTTATACATCCGATTTCATCTTATCTTAATCTACGTACGTACTTTATCTCTACATATATTAAAAGTATATTAAAAGTACATGAAATGAATTAAATTATAATAAATTAATTAAAGCCTACGAGCTAAACTATTGTCCACATGAAAAATTGAAATTCTTTAGGCCACAAGTGATTTACCTAATATTTTTTAAGTTGAAGTTGGTTGTTAAAGGAGATTGTCAAAGTTGGTTGGAGTTGATCGTCGGTAATGGTTCTGGAGTTAATCGTTGAAGGTGATTGCTACAGTTGGTCGTCAAAGGTGGGTAGTATTGTTGGTCGTTAGTGGAGGCCAGTGGAATTGATCGTCGTAATTGGCGTTGATGGTTTGTCGAAGGTGGTCACTTGAGTTGGTTGTCATTAGTTGTCACACCTCGCCCTGCAAACCTTCTTGTTTTTCTCAGGAGATGCGGTCGACTTGAGCATCTATGGCATGATTAAACGCCAAAGGCACTCATCTTAAATCATTTACCTTGCTTAAACGCCAAATATTTTAAATAACATGCTTTAGGCGATAAAGCTTAACGCAGCGAAAGTCAACTTAAACTTTTATTCAACAACAATTGTTTAGTACATGAACATACAATTACAACACTTTGACCAAAATAAATTATATTAATCAAAACTTTTAAATGCCTAGTAGCTTTCTTAACTTGCTGCAAGCCCTTCAACCTTCTTCTCTACTTGGCCTAAACGCCTGATCTTGGAAGATGAAATTTCAAATGTAAGTCAAAGACTTAGTGAGGTTTTATGAAAATATTTTCACAATACCCTTTGATAAATCCTTTTCATCAAATCATAAATTTCAACAAATCAGTTTATCAATAAACACATCATTTCACATAAGAACATCGAAACACATGCAATCATTTTTACAATAGAATCAAATCAACTAGCAAATCACATCAATATACATTTCGCATAAACACCCATTAGTCACAATCATTTCTTTCGCCATGGATCTCGAATCGTTCTCTATGCTTAGTCTCATTACCTAGCGTTTAGACTACTTTATTAATAGCATTCGAGAACATACAGATTTGTCCTTGTTGCTCAGGTCGCCTAACACAATGCAGTCTTTTTCTACATTGGCCGGCTTCACTCCACCATGAAGGTCTTTTCTACATGGTTACCTTTAACCTTATGTGCACATAACAGTTAGCTCATTTAAAGGAAGCAACTAATGGTTTGAACACCATTTCTTTAATCAATATCATAGTCATCAAATCAAGCTTTAAACATTATAAAACATGTTTGAAATTATATAAATACTTTAAAAGAACACTTTGAAAGAAAGCACCCACAAATACTTTTAAGAAAAGATCGCTCACCAAACTTTACCAAAGATCCTCCTCTTCCTTCTCTTTTCGCAGAGTCTTCTCCCGGAACAAACTACAACAGTTAACACCTTATTTTTTTTCTTCTTTTCGCAAGAGCAAAACATTAGCACTTTAGCTCTTCAACAAAATCTTAGTGCTTACTTAATGATCAAATCCTCTATTTATACTATTCCTTAACTCATGTTAGTCATCCTTAGTTATCTGTCCGATTGCAAGCTCCTACTTAAAACCCCACACGTGTAAATTTAATATTTATCTTAGCCATACTTAGATCCTTAATCTTACACGTTAACCCCTGTCAAATCAAATTTGACATTTTCTTGATAAACCTTTTTTCTCACTCGATTCTATTTCGTGAATAGCTTTAACCGTTTAACCAACTTTTGAAAGTCTTAAAGCGTACTCTTCTCGTGGACTACCCAACTTTCTCATGAAGACTCTTTCTCATGTAAACACCTGGACTTCACAGGTCTTATCGAAAATCCTTATTTTCTCAAAGCTTCCCAGTGAACTATCCTCTTTATCGCTTAGATTGACCAAAACACCTTTGTCTAAATTGCCAAAATGAATCACTTGAGCAAATTTTACTTCTTCAACTTACATTTTAGGTATGGGTCTTACATTAGTGTAGGCTCAGTATGACAACCCTAGAGGGGTGAATAAGGTTTTTACAAATTAATTAAACTTTTTAACTAAATGGGCACAATTAAGCAAATTAATAAACTTTTTGCTAATTACTTTAGACAACAATTCAAATGCATCACATCAAAATAACTTATCAAGTGACAAACAAATTCAAGCACAAGTTTGAAGCAATTAATTTTATGCAATAAACTATATCAACAAATTAATTGCAAAACTAAATAGGAAAAGGGATAGAGAAATTGATAGTGGTTCAACATAACCAGCCTACGACCACTTCCCAAGCTTCTCTTGGGTATGTCACTAAAACTTCGAACAGACTCTTCCATGAATTAGAGAACAAGATTATTTGCTACAGCTCCTTTTATGAGATCAAGAGCACACTCAATCATTTCCATGGATCATGATCAAATCGTTTACAAAGGTCTTTATTAAACCACCACTTCACCCAAAAGTTTAAGTCGGTGGTTGAAAGCAAATTTATTATATATCACCAGCACTCCACCTCACTTGTGGGCTTGAAATATTTGAAAAATCCAACAAGTGGAATCAATTTTACCTCACTTTTGGACTTGAAATATTTGAAAGGCCCCAACAAGTGGAAATCGATTTTAATTGGGGAGAAAACGACAATGCAGAGGCTTGAACACAAGACCTCTCTGGACCACCTACTCTGATACCATATTGAAAGGAGAGACAAAGAGCACACCTTAATTTATGTGAAAACTCAAGTACCAGGAGAAAAACTACGATTATTTGTTGTTATTATTTTCTAATTAATAATACAATACATACAAGGGAGAATAAATAGAAAATACAAGGGAATACAAAAGGAAAAGATTATGGAAACAAGGAATATATTCTCATAATCTTTCCATAAATATTCTAGGATTCTAACAAGGAAAATAAAGAGAGGATTCTAACACTCCCCCTCAAGTTGGGACGTAAATATCAATGAGGCTCAACTTGCTAACATAAAAGTCGAAGTTTGGTCTGAGAAGTTCTTTCGTATGAACATCAACAACCTGTTGACTCGAAGGGATGTAAGGAATGCATATTTTCCCATTGTTAAGTCTTTCTTTGATGAAATATTGATCAATCTCAACATGTTAAACAGGTTTGTTAGCAATATTAATAGCAGTTTATTATCACAGAAAAGCTTCAATGGTATCTCACATTCCTGATAAAGATCCTACAGGACTTTCTGAAGCCAAATTTCCTCACATATTCCCAAATCCATAGCTCTGTATTCAACCTCAGCACTGCTTCTGGCCACAACACTTTGCTTCTTACTCCTCGAAGTTACAAGATTGCCCCAAATAAGGGTACAATAACCAAAGGTAAACTTTCTGTCAACAACAGATCCTGTCTAATTTGAGTCAGTATATGTCTTAATGGTCTTTTGGCCTATTTTTCTAAACATCAGCCTTTTACCAGGTGTTGATTTCAAGTATCTCAAAATTTTGTTGACAACTTTCATGTGTTCCTTATAAGGAGCCTGCATAAACTAGCTAACAACACTCACAGCAAAGGAAATATTAGGACGAGTATGGGATAAGTAAATTAATTTACCCACGAGGCGCTGATATTGTTCTTTATCAATTGGAAGTTAATCATCAAAGTTTCCTAGTTTACAGTTGAATTCAATAGAAGTGTCAGCAGGACGACATCCAACATACATGTCTCAGTTAGCAAATCAAGGTTGTATTTTCTTTGAGACACGAAGATACCTTCTTTAGATTGATCACCTTCATTCCTAGGAAATATTTTAGATTTCTCAAATCCTTGATTTCAAATTCATCACCCATTCTCTGCTTTAGTTGACTGATTTTTGCCTGATTGTCTACCGTCAAACACAATGTCATGCATATAAACTATTAGAACAATAATCTTCTCTATCTTGGAAACCTTTGTAAATAAAGTATGATTAGAGTGCCCCTGATTATATCCTTGGGACTTGACAAAGGTAGTGAATATGTCAAACCATGCTCTAAGAGACTGTTTCAGACCATATAGGGATTTATGGAGTTTACACACCTGCTGATCAAACTGGGCTTCAAATCCAGGCGAGAGGCTCATGTAGAATTCCTCCACAAGGTCTCCATTCAAAAAAGCATTCTTAACATACAGCTGGTATAGAGGCCAGTCTTTGTTCATAGCAACAGATAGCAGGACTCTAACAGTATTCAACTTAGCAATTGGAGAAAAAGTTTTGAATAGTCAATACCATAGGTTTGAGTAAATCCCTCTGCAACTAACCTTGCCTTGTGTCTGTCAAGAGTACCATCTGCTTTGTAGAGAGAACACCCATTTGCATCCCACAGTTTTGTGTCCCTTGGGTCGAGTACAAATTTTCCAAGTACTATTCTTTTCAAGAGCTTTCATCTTTTCCATGACAGCATTCTTCCCATTCAGGACACTCTAAAGCAGTGTAGATATTTTTTGGTATTATGGTAAAAAGTCAAAGCTTGTTGTAAAAGCTCTGAATTGTGGAGAGAGATTATCATAGGAAACATAGTTGCAAATGGGATGCTTAGTACAAGACCACCTTTTCTCAGAATAATGGGAATGTCGAGAGAGGGCTCATACTCATCAAGTTTCTCTGTATGACCATATTCAGCTTCATTATTACTGGTTTCTGTCCTAACTTCAATCTCACCACTACTGTTCTTTTCTTCCACATTTTCAAGAACAGCAACACCATACCTGTCATTCTCAATTATCGTATTGTTAGTATAAGGTTCAGTTGGATTTCCATACCTTGATCTTGAGGAAGTTCAGAGTTATGGACTGAAGCCAATGACTGACTAGTAGGGAACCTGACTTCCTTTCTGAGATTCCTCCTGTAATATATTTTCCAGGGAACTTGGTTTGTGGGTAAGACTATGGAATCAGGATCGATGTCAGACACGATACTAGGAGTAGGTTTGATAAATTCAAAGGTGCTGTTAGACTCTTCACTCACACTCTCCCTCTAAAGATGGCTAACGGAAAAGTAAGGTCGGTCCTCACAGAAAGTAACATCCATAGTGATAAAGTATTTCCTTGACGGCAGGTTAAAATATTTATAACCATGCTGGTGAATGGGATACCCAACAAACACACATGTCTAAGCCCAATGGGTAAATTTGC